>LOJH01001877.1:8820-45920 GCA_001685095.1 Ellobius talpinus
GTGTCCTGTAGTATTTCCATGGACACACATGTTTCAGTGTCCTGTGTCCTGTGGTATTTCCATGGACACACACGTTTCAGTGTTTCGTGTCCTGTGGTATTTCCATGGACACACATGTTTCAGTGTCCCGTGTCCTGTGGTATTTCCATGGACACACATGTTTCAGTATCCCATGTCCTGTGGTATTTCCATGGACACACACGTTTCAGTGTCCCGTGTCCTGTAGTATTTCCATGGACACACGTTTCAGTGTCCTGTTTCTGGTAGTATTTGCATGGACACACATGTTTCAGTGTCCAGTGTCCGGTAGTATTTCCATGGGACAAACACATTATATTCACACCATGCAAACATCTCATCTAGTTCCTGTCGTTTGGTGACCATACATCTGTTTCCCTGGGGAGTCTACGTAGGACTTGAGTTTCTCGGTCCTCTAGTGTTAGGCCTGTGTTCAGCTCTAGCAGACAATGTCCAGCACCTTCCTAGGACCTATCAGTTTTTATGTAGGAGAGCTTTTTATTGCCCTCATGCTGCACTGGTTGTTAGGCTCCCACTTGCTGCTGTTTGCTTTTTAACTCTTTTGTGTGTGGTTTCAGTTTGTCTTCTCCAGGTTCATGAGGAAACTGAATGTCAATCACTGGGTCATTCTACTTGGGTTTCTAGGTCTTTGTCTATAATTTATATGCATTAGTCTGGCTTTTACTCTATTCATTTTAAATAATGCTTCTTATAGTCAGAATATATTTATATATAATTCATTTATATATAATTTTCAAAACAATTAATGGAGTTCTATTGGATTTTCTAAAAGTGTTAAGAACTCCAGAACCTGAAAATAGGAGTCAGGGGAAGTTTCTTTTTGTATAATGACAACCCCCCTACCCAAACATTTTGCATAACGACCCCCCAACACACACACTTTTTGTACAATGACCCCTCACTTTTCATGACAGCCTACACTCTCTCCCCTACACTTTCCATGACAGCCTACACCCTCTCCCCTACACTTTCCATGACAGCCTACACCCTCTCCCCTCACTTTTCATGACAGCCTACACCCTCTCCCCTACACTTTCCATGACAGTCGTGTACGGTACGAACAGCACATCTCTGAAGCAGTCATAACTGGGTTGTAAAGACGCCAGCAGCAGTCATATAGTATAGGGTTTTCTTTTCCAGATGACGATTTATGAAGACTCAGTTGCCAATCACCTTACGAAAATCCTCAATTCTGACGAACACGCGGTGGTCATATCGTCTGCCAAGTGAGTTGTGGGGCTGACACAAAGAAAGTACAGTTCTGTGAGAACTTGAAAGGGAAGGGTGTCTCCTGCCTGTGACGCCATCTCTGGTAGTTTTATTTAGTAATATATGTGAAGTAGCTTAAAGGATTAAATACGGTAATTTGAACTTGATTTTCTCATCACATCAAGTATCTGCATGGAATCTCTTCAGAGGCAGTATATTTTGCTGCTTCTTTTGAAAGGTTTTTTTCAGGAAAGTATAAAAGGTATTTAGAGTTTAAATGTCTATTTGGAAAGTATCAATGATTGATTATAACATGGAAATCCAATCTCATTATAATTTATTAGTTCCCACACACACATTTGTATTTAGCATCTGCTTATTGCATCACTAAAAGGAAAATAACAAGATTCTTCAAAATGACATTTCTCAGTATATTTAAATCACATAATTATATTTTAGTTTAAAGTTATCAGATTTTAGTTAAGTTAATTCCATACATGGAGCCAAAGCTTCATAATGTTGTTATCCCAAATGTGGAATTTCAAATTTACTTCTGAAGTATCCGATACTCGCATCATGAGAAGGTCAGCTGGGGAAGGGGATGGAGCCTGCTGAAATATTCAACTCACAGGTGATGGAATACTTTTTAAGATCCTGCTCAGTGAATATATTACCATTATGCAGGAAGTGAAGGGAAAAGATGGGGTAGAGGGACAGAAGACAGTAGAAACCGAGAAGGAAAATGCAGATTTTCGTTTATTACATACTTAATTTGTAGTGAAGAAGAAACATAAAATAAGTCACGACGAACAAGTTTTCTTCTAACGGGAGTGTAAATGTAGGAACAACTGCTTTTGCGGACGTATCCCCAGGGAACAGGACACAGCATGGACAGGAGGAAAGGGAGATGGCTTCAGGCAGTGGCCACTGCGGCTGACGTAGAGATGGGTAGCATACTGGGCAGAGCTGCCGGCTGCTTTGTGGTTGTTCAGTGAATTGTGTTACTTCCAGAAATGGAGACATTTTCAGATTGCTCAGGCCTCAACACACTTGTTGTGCCTCTCTCCTCCTGGGTTCAACTCACCTGTTACTTCCCTGGCCTCAGTAGATATTTGACTTTGCCAGCCTTGCTCCTTGATCAGATGTATGTCTGTAGAAAGCTTAAAGGGACACTGCCTGAAACTCACTGTATTCCAGGCGGGCAGTCTTCGAAGCTAGACTCCTCCTGCATCAAGTAGATAAGATGGTAGACTGACACATCTGGCCGACCTTACTTAGGTTTCACCATAGAGACTCTAAACTCACTACTTAGCTCAGTTCATTCCTCCAGAATCTAAACAGCCCTGATTCCTTTTGTAGAGCACAAGGCAGAATATTTCTTCTGACTAGTCCCACAGTTTCAGTACCAGCCACTCTTCTAACTTGCACACCAGTGCATCGGCCCTCTAGACCCAAGGTATAGAGGATCAGGCTTTTCCTTCAGCTTCTTGTACAAGAAATGTCATGGTACCCTGGAATCATGTTTCAAGAAATTCTATAGAAGCATATTATAGATTAACAAAGACTAATAATTGTATGGGGAGTGCATGGACGAGTCTCTAATAAATGGTAAGCTACACTCTTAATTCCCTTAAAAAATTCGAATTTAAGGGGATGGAGCGATGGCTCAACATTTAAGAGTCTGTTGCTCTTGCAGAGGACTCTAGTTTGGCTCCCAGCTCCCACACCACAGCTCATAACCACCTGTAACTTCATTCCCGGGGGTCTGACACCTTCTTCTCTACTCCTTGGTTACCACATGGATGTACATGTACATACATACATGCAAGCAACACAATCATATATTTTAATCTTAAAAATAGAGAACAGAAACTGAAATTTGAAATGTTAGCCAATGTCAAGAGAATCGTGCCTGTAACTCAGTGGTTGAATGTTTGCTTAACATGTGTGAGGCCTGGGTTCTGTTGCTGACATCAGGAAGCAGGTCAAGGGATAGATGGTTAGCAAATCTAACCCCTAGGCAACAAATAAAACAAAAATTGTTAGCAATAATGCACCTAGATGACTAGTTCAAAGGCTTGGAGTACATGTGGGTGTGTACACATGTACCAAGAGCCTGTTCTATTTGCATTGTTTGATTTTTGTAATATTGAAGCATCTGGAAGCTGCCATTATTACTTACCAGAGAAAGTTTTAAACTTAATAGAAAAAAAAGCCTACTGGAACATTTTTATCTTTTTCCTTAAATTCTTTAATTTCTATCAGTGATAGAAATGCTTTACATTCAAGATGTTTCTATCAATGTACACATGTTGCCAAAACCAAACTATGCATATGCCATTTTGCTGGTCATTTTTTTTCTATGCAGCTTTTTGAGAGGCAGATATGTTATGCCTCTATTTTTTTCTTTTAGATGATTTCTTTTGCAAACATACCAAATGTAATTAAAAGAAACAAACAAGTAAACCATATATTGCTGACACTAATGAGATCTCAATTGGGTTAGGCTTATGTATTATTGTATTGGTTATCATAAGGGGAGAAATTGGATGGGTTTACAGAGAACATAATCTGAGTGTCTGATTGGTTGGTAACAGTACACAAGCTTGTTCCTCTTCAGGAGCAATGTGCTACCAAGCTGTCCACTTTCTGACTAGTAGATCCAGTAGATCCTGTAGACAGTGGAGAACTTGTGTCTGTTCTACACGAAGAAAAATACCTAAGCCATGGAAGATACTGCATTATTCTTAGGGAATCTGAAAGTATTATTTGTAAGGCTTACTTAGCGTGAACGATTCACTGCAGTTGTACCATAAGTATGGAGAATGAGGCTTATTTGTGTATCCCTTTTCACTTAGGAAGTCCTAACTGTATCTGAGCTGTATTAACACAGATGGAAGTGTAGTCTTATGTAAAAATGATCCTGGGTATTTTGAGTTTGCCTCCTTGTAGCTCACTTACAAATGTTTGTACATGAGAGCATACTGACTGAACTGTGCGATTTCTCTTCCTCAAAGGATCCTCTGTGAAACTGTGAGGGACTTCGTTGCCAAAGTGGAGAAGGCACAGGACAAAACACTGGAAAATACAGTAGTAGCCGAAGCCGTGGCCAGTAAAGTAAGGGGAACACATGACGGGCATGGAAGTTGTTGGTTGACGTCATGAGCATTGTGCTGTGCCTTTAAAGACTACCTCGGTGTGCTCTTGCCAAACTAGCTTAAAAAATGATTTTTTAAGTTAGATATGAGAATTTACAAAAACACCTTCTGGTTTATGGCCATCCTTTAACATGCATAAAAGCTTATTGCTGGAGAGGATTCAGCAAACCAAATTTTATGATTCATATCCCTTTCACAGCAATTGACATGGTAGAGGGACACGCTGTCAACCTGATGGGGAGATACTGTGGGACCAGTGGTCCCGTTGGGTGAGGCCTGGCTCTCCATGTCAGACAAGATTTAGTGGTCCAGCACCCTCCCAGCAGGAGTCCTCCGTCCTCTCCATGCCAGTCCTTGTCTCCTTCAAAGTTCTGTTTCTTCCATGACAGACTTCTTCCCCCTCTGTGAACTTTCTAAGAACAGCACCCTGACTTTACAGGCCAGCGTCTTTACTGCTCAGGTTCACGAGAGGGCCTTTTTACATAAAGTTTGGATAGTTTTGGCTCAGGAAGGATTTCTCCCCCTTCAGTTCATGATGTAGCTAATGGGTTGAGTGGAAGAAAAAGAAAGTGGAAATAAACTTTTTTCTTTAAATTTTTATTTAATCTTTGAAAATGTTATACCCATATGCACTGTATCTTGATCATATCCACCCCTCACTCCCCTCGGGACCAGCTTCCCCACCACCTCTCTGACTTCCTCTCCTTTCATAATTAGCTTTTTAACCCACAGAATCAGGTTAGTGCTGCTCCTGTGGACGTGGGGGTGAGGTCATCCACTGTGGCCTGGGGAAGTCCATCCATGGCCACAGTCGTAAAGACAACTGACTCTCCCCACCAAGGAGTCACCAGCTGCTGATAGCTCCCTAGCCCAGGGGTGGGACCTCCAGAGCCCTCCTGGCCTCAGTGCTGGAATATTTAACTATTGCTTTTGTGCAGGTCTTGTGTTGGTGACCACAGCTGCTGAGTTCATTTTTGTAACAGCCATGTCATGTCTAGAAGCCACATCACTCCTCCATATCTTCCATCTCTTATATTCTTCTGCCCACTTCTTCAGCCATGTTCCCCGAACCTTGGGGCTTGGGGTGGGGTAGATGTAGCTGCCCCACCCACAGCTAATCATTCACAGTCCCAATGTGTAGATGTTAGGATTCTTTTTTAAAAAAAAATGTTTATTTATTTATGTAAATATATACACATATATATGTATACACACACATATATGATTTGCATGTATGCCTGCACGCCAGAAGAGGTTACCAGATCCCATTAGGGCTGTGAGCCACTGTGAGATTGCTGGGAATTGAACTCAAGACCTCTGAGAGAGCAGCCAGTGCTTGTAACCACAGAACCACCTCTCCAGCCTGATGTTGTGATTCTTTACATGAGACTCTAAGGATGCTACCAAAATGCTCTCAGAGCTGATAAATACTTCTAGCAAAGTGGCAGGATACAAGATTAACCATCAAATCCACTAGCCTTCTTGTGTATCAATGAAAACAACACTGAAATAAACCTTGTGGGATTCAGATCATTTCCATCCCTATGGAGAGTTTCAGTAGGCGGGAATTCTCTCTTAGCCACATGTTTGCTTCTGAAGTCCTTCTACTGTGGTCTTGCCTTGGCTTTTCATAAAAGACAGAGAAAGAAAGGGGATAGACCAAGAGTTCTGTGAAGACTGAAGGTGCAGTAACAGTTTTGATCCCAAATGTCTCTTTACCTGTAGAAAAATCAGGAGAAACAGAAGACCTCTGAACCTGTGTTTCTTTCTGCACCCCCCCTTTCCTGTTTGTTCCTGTACATTTTCCTTCTTGCTCTTTCTGGGGCCTCATAGTGCTGTTGGCACTTACAGAGCTTCAGCTCAGCCATGCCTGCAGCTCCTGAAGTTAAAATGGGTGCCCTCCAAGTCAATGACTTTAAACAAAGCCTGGTGTTTTGTGTACTGTATCTCTTTCAACTTAGTATTGGTTGCATTCTAAGGAAGACTAGTAGTTTGACATAGGTTGTAAGGATTTGAACCTGTGGAGCCCAGAGAGGTGGCACAGAGGTCATAAGTACTTGCTGCTCTTGCAGAAGACCCAGGTTTGGTATCAAGCACCTACATGGCAGCTCCCAACCATCTGTGACATCTGTCCCAAGGGACCTGAGACCCCCTTCTGGCTTCGTGGTACCACACACACACAAACACACACACATACACACACACATGGTGTGCATACATGCATTCTAACAAAACTCTCATGTACATAAAATATTGTTCTGAAAAGACTTTAAACCCTGAGAGAGATTTTGAGCGGTCCAGAAGTATGAATCAAGAGGTAGCCGTCTGACTTCTGCTTTCAGTCTTTCATACAATAAGTCTTTATCGGTCACTTAATAGTAAGCATTTCTGGACTCAAAAAAGATCATTTTTTTTGTCTTCACTAAGTTGAAAATGAATATATCCTCCACCCAAAACATGTACAGAAGAAAATACTGTAGCTACTTGAATGTTGGTGTTTTCATTGCCAGTGATTAAAAACATTCCAGATTTATCTTACATAAAAACACTTCTTATATTGTGTCTACCAGCCTAATGTGTTTGAATTTCTCCCTCATCACTGTTGCTGCTGTTTGTGTAATTTCTTGTTGCTGTCACCGATGTTCTGTTGATTTTCCTAGTGCTCAGTCCTAAATGAGAAGCTCGAACAGCTGCTACAAGCCCTGCACGCAGACGCTCAGGCCAGTCGGGTGCCCCCAGGGGTCGGCCCTGCAATCCCCGAGGAGGATGCCGTGGAATCCTCCAGTGAAGAGTCCTTGGGTGAAAGCAAGGACCAGCTCGTGAATGACGTTGCCAAAACCTCCTCCCAGAAAGGCTTGAAACCCCGGGAAATAATGCTGCGTGCAAACAGTCTCAAGAAGGCAGTGAGGCAAGTCATTGAAGAAGCTGGAAAAGGTACACAATTAGCTTCAAAGAGGCCGGCAACATCCCTGCTGCAAGCATAACCAGTGTGCATAATGCTCGGATTCGGTACTCGTTTTTTAAAAAAAAAAAGAGTCTCATGGTAGAAGACAATAAGTTTGCTAGTGGGAAATTTGAACTTAGTCCTGTGTGCCCTTTCAGCAGTGCAATCAGCATAGCAATGACTCAGAAAATTAGATCTCAGAAGTAAATTAAGTTGCAGTATTTCCATCCCAAAGTTCCATCCCAATGGAACTTTCCATTCCATCCAAAAATTATAAAAATTTTTCATAAAACAAGTCTGAAAAATTCAATCTTCTTACTTTTTTGGCTTCTCTTTAATTCTTAAAATCAACCCTGTAGCTGCCAATAATAGAGACAATAGCTTCTTAGCATTGATTTCTTAATGTGGTTTATGTTTATGAACGTGTAAATCTGTATCTGAATTTTAAGAGGGTTGCTTCTTATTTTTAATTCTGTGTATGTGCGTGTATCTGTGTGTGGGTGTGTGTTTGGAGGCACAGGTGCCCGAGGGGGCATTGGATCCTCTGGGATGGAGTTAGCAGGCAGTTGGGAGCTGCCCAGTGTGGATGCTGAGGACCAGTCCTGAGTCCTCAGCAAGAGCAGTGTGTGCTCTTCGCTCTTAGTCATGTATCCAGCACCTAGATTTAAATTTTTATAGAGTATAATGTAAATGCTGCTTACATTTTTACTAGACAAAAGTTGACTTCAAAACAAATAATGTTGGGAATCACCTCCCAGGTTTGTAACTTGTAATCAGTCGAGCTGTGTATTTTGCTTTAAATTCATATGTAATTTTGTTCTGGTAAATATATAATCTTAACAGATTTATTTGGTTTTATACTCTCTAGTATCCACAGACACCACTCCCAGTTTTGTTACTAAGCAGTGTTTCTTTATGAATGTAAAATTTCTTTTGATACTTGGTTCAGTTTTTCCTTCCTAACCATGTCTTAATAGTTTCACTTACACAAATCTGTTTCCCTTCTTACTACTTAAAGTTATGGATGAGCAGACAGTTCACCCCTGTGAAGCAGTTAGTCAGTCTGGTGACTATGACAGCACAGAAACGGATGAATCTAAAGATGATGATGCAAAGGAGTTGTCCGCAGGTGAGAAAACTGTGATGGTATCGGTCTAAAATCAGTCACAAGTAACTTTGCATGTAGTTTTCAGTTGGAGGCAAACTGTTGAATTTTTATTTTTCAATAGGCTTTTGGGGAGTGTGTTATTCATGAACACTAAAATAATAGGAAAAAGGTCAGGTAGGTTTGTCAGGTATTTTCTTCTCTCCTGTGTACTCTAGAGACTAACAATAAACTAAGCGCTGTGGAGCTAAAAATGAGTAAGTATCTTAGAAAAACACCCAAGTTTCCCAGTTCTAGATTCCTGGGAAAATGGCTGACCTCACATGCCCAAGTTCAGTCTCTCATGTTTTGCTGATCAGCCAATGCTTGTGTTCAATGAAGCTTTAAAAGACACAAGAGTTCTAATTACAACCCTTTCTTTACCAAATTATTTTTGCCTAGAAATGATTATATGATCACTTGAAGATTATTAACTGTTTCCTTGCCTTTTGGCTTTCGAAAGGAAATGAACTTGCCCTTTTAGTATTTCACATAAGTGAAAAGTTTGTAATTACTGTTGAATAATATAAGAATGTAGAATATTAATAATATGAGATAGTGTGAATATAATTATCATGTACTCAAGAGAAGTCAACAGGATATATCAGAATTGTTTCTTCTTATAGCTTATTAACATTTTGTTTTCAAGCTTAGATTGATTGATTTTAGATTTTTTTGAAGTTTTCCTGCCTGTAAAAATGAAGATAATAATACACTATTTTAATCCACTTGCACTGAAAGTTGGCCAGTTTATTGTACAAAAGTGCCCAGGATTGTGTCTGCTATGCAATGTTTTATAATTGTTTGCTGTCTATCATTATTGTCTTATTATTATTGACTGAGAAAAATTTGTTTGATTGTACTTAAGGCTCTTAAATCCAAATTAGATTCTGTGAAGCTCAGATACTCAGCATCCATATCTACAGGCAAATTCTGAGATTGTCCTCACAGATGGCGTTGACCCCTCAGGCCATTCGCTTCTAGTACATTTCTCTCTTGAGTTTGGCTATAATTGTTAGAAGTAGAATTGTTAGATTATTCTTTATTATGACCTTCGTTTTCCTGCCTTAAAATTCAACCCCTGATGGTGGCTATTAATGGATTTTATGTATCATTGATGTTGGCATTATGAACTCCGGCATTTGTATGGTGGTTTTTATGATTGGTCTAATTCCCCACATGGTATTTTACCAGTTCCAAGATTTCCAAGATGAATCTTCTGGGGCTATCTCCCCCTTCTTCCCTATGGCAGTCCTTAAATGATGCTGTGAAAGGCTTTTACAGGGTCATGTTTCTTTGCTGCATCTGATGTCTTCCTTCATATCTGGTGTCATGTAGGTAGCTTCCTCCATTCGTCTATAATTTGGTGGTTTCAAATTGTTTGTTTTTCTGGCTGCATCCATTTGGTCAGTGTCTGTCTTAGAATGTTCTGAACAAACTCCCAGTGTTTTCTGTAAGGGAATAGCTTAGATATTCATGCCACCCATCCAGCATGTTTTGATGTTGCCCAGACTACTGCATTTCGTTTCAAGCTTAATGCAATAGTTTTCCCTCATCTTTCTAACCCTTCGTCCTTTTTATTTGGGCCAATCATTTTCACCTATTAAAATATTTTAATTCTGCCATCTCTAGGTTACTATATCTGTGAATTTGGTCATCGGGCCTTTGACATTTTTCATCTTTTAGAAATTACTTGCCACAGTAACAGGGTATCCATACATCATGTCCACTCGTTGCCTGTGGCTTCCAACCAGCTTTCTTTCCACCTTACCATACTCTCATGAACCCAACATTCCCATCAGTTAGACAGGAAGCTGAAGGATACTATCAGTGCTCAGTAGAGAGGTCAATAGAGATTTAGGAAAGTCTTTAATGTTGCCACATTTGACAGCAATTTTGCCTATAATCCAACTTACTGAAAATCACTGGCAATAGAAGTGTTCCTGTGTTCAATGATCATTACTTTTTATTGAATCATCCATATCGTGTCATTATTAAATTATGCAATGGATGTCTGAGATGTGAGAAATACAGTCTATTAATGTGTTCAAGGTGATGCTTTATTTAGGAGGAAACATGAAGAACTAATTGAATTCCATGCACTGAAACATCGATCTTAGTCATTAGTGCACTTTCTGCTTTTTATCAGACGTGAACATCAAAAGTTGCTTTGTGTCAGAGATTAGCCCCAGAATTCCCATCTGTCACACACAACAGAGTGGCTTCTGTTAGGTTTGTGCATCTGGACAGTGTTTTATCAGGAAAATAGCATACAAAATTAATACAGTTAGCTTTGTAATTAGTCCGAGGGAGAGTGAAGATAATTAAGTTTTAGAGTACTTTTAAATTGAATTTAATGACTACTGTTTTTTTTTCTAATACCTATTGATGGCCTCTAGATTAAATCAAGGTGCTGTTTTTCCTTCACTAATTTACCTCAGATAGAATTAAATCTTCCTTTTTGTTATTTTCTTGAATATTTTTTAACTGTATTGAACTTTTACAAGAAAGTAACAAAACCATTTGGAGCTTTGCATCATTTGAATAAATAAGTAAGTGATGGCAAGGAAAGTCCTTTGTTTTATTGGAAGATAAATGGTATCTTTCCATTTAATTTCTTTTTTCTTTTTCTTAAAAGTATTTTTTGCAATTGGGTGGTGATGGCACATGCCATTAATCCCAGCACTCAGGAGGCAGAGGCAGATGGATCTCTGTGAGTTCGAGGCCAGCCTGGTCTGCAAAGCGAGTTTCAGAATAGCCAGAGCTGTTACACAAAAAAACCCGGTATCAAAAAAACAAACAGTACTTTTACAATCAAATATTTTGATTGTATTATTTTCCCCAGATCCTCCCCAACTCCCGACCAACCCAGTTTCATGATCTCTCCCTCTCTTCACTCACCCCTCCCCTCAACAAAACATCCTTCCCTCCCTTCTCCCCCCTAATAAAAGCAAAGATCAAAACAAACAAACCAATAAAAGGAATAAAATACAAGAAGCATACACACACCACACACACACACTACACACACACACCACAACACACAATCCCCCCACACCACACATACACACACCCCACACATACACACCACACACACACATACACACAATCCCACACATACACACACACACCACACATACACACCATACCCCCCCACACACAGAGTTCTGTTCTGTGTTGACTACCTACTCCTAGGCCTGGAACCTACCCTGAATGTGGCTGATATACCCAGTGACACTCCATTGAAGAAAACTGATTTTCTCTCCCACTAAATATCAGTTACAAATGGCTTCTTGGTTAGAGGTGGGACTTTGTGTCTGCTTCCCCTTGTTCATCCTGGTAGTTTGCCTAATTTGAATTCATGCAGATTCTATATATGATGCCTCCTCCTCTTTGACTTCATGTGTGTATCAGCTGTACTGTGTCTGGAACACACGTTTCCTTTGGAGCCATTCACCTCCTCTGACTCTTAGACTCTGTCCGCCTCCTCTTCTGCCTAGCTCCCTGAGCATTCAGGGGAGGAGTTTGATAAAGGTATCTCATTTACGGCTGAATGCGCTGAAGTGTTTGACTCTCCGTCCATTGTCTAGTTGTAGGTCTCTGGTAATGCCATTTCTACAAGAAGAAGGTTTTCTGATGAGGGTTAAGTGGTGCACTGATCTGAGTCCCAGCCAAGGGTCTCCACTAACTGAAGACTGTATTAGCGCCTGTTTCACATGCATTCATGTGTTCTGCTGGGAGTTATATCCCTTAAATAGAATCATTTACCCAATATTCATGAGTAGCAGGTAATGTTGGTAGTGTGCATCATAATGCTCACCAGACTTTAAATTTTCTACTTATCCAGTATGGGTTGATCACTTTCAAATTAAGCATATTATTGGCTTTTAATGATAATAGATATCTGGGTTTTGGTAGCATCTATTCAAAGCCAGAGATCAATGTATCTCCCTTGGGAGATACTCTCCAAATGTCTCAAGGAAATGAAAATAAAATGATAAGTGAAGGTAAATATTAACATCTTCAGTCCCACTCATTGATTTTAAATAGGCATTTGGTGGTTGTTGTGTGTCTTGAATTTATAGGGGCTTGTTCAATTTTATACTGGTTTCATTTGCCATTTTTTAATCTGGATATTTTGTCAACAGCCAAATCCTCATCTCAGTCTCCTGATGCCCAGGCAAGTCGTGGTCATTTCCAAACTGATTCTGCCGCTGGTTCAGCTGTGGCCACCACCAAAGAAAATCTCCCTGTGCTCAACACCAGAATTATCTGCCCAGGTAGTACAGTTGTGTGACATGATATAACTTGCCAAACTTAGTCCTAGTAATCCAGGTCTTTAGAGTAATCCACGTCTCACTGCATAGGGCATCTTCAAACACATGCTTCTGGGCCCTGCCTGAGAGATGGTAGTCCATTGGTTCTAGGTTGGAGCTCAGGAATCCCAGGTTACTTTTTGTGTCTGAAACAGAGCTTTCCTTCCATTCTGTGACCTTCAAGCACCTCTACTGCTCTCCTTGTGGTTGTCAACCACCACTTTCTTTGCAGAGATTTCTAGCCTCGTATCCATTCCAGCCTTGGTGAGATGAGTTTACTTTGGATTAGGCTAGTAGACACCAGGGACTATAGATAGAAGCTGGAGGAAAAAAAATATGTGTCTCAGAGCTTCCTAAGGAGCTGGAGGAAGTATGTGTGTCTCGGAACTTCCTAAATTTATGATGGTTGTAAAAATCTTTTGATCTTCGTTCACTGGAGTGCATTTAGACCTGAAAAGTAGCTTCTCATAGAATTTCTTTTTAAAGATGAGCTCTATAATTCAAATAATTGTTTTTATAATTCAAATAAGGCTGGAGACCTTTGTTCTCCCCTTTTAGCAGTGATAGAACCACCAGACAGATGATCAGGGAAATAGATGGGGAACAGAGTCAACATCTAAAGAATACTCAACCACAGGTGAATATGATTCTTCTGAAGAGTATGTGGAACATTCTCTGGGACAGACCTTAGCCAATTTGGTCACAAACTGTTTTCAGTAAAATCAAGGATCAGGATCTTACGCTTGGGTAACTTACTCTCAGTCCAGTGGAGTGAAAGAACCCATGAGAGAATGAGACTTGGGCAGTACACAGATGTGGAAACATGTAGGGGAGTCAACTAGAGAAAATAATAAATAATTGATAAACTAGAGAAAATACTTTGAGTGAGAACAGAAACATGCCATCCTGAAACTTAGCTGATGCAGCTGGAATGTGCTTAAGAGTGGAGTGTGTAGCCGTTAATGCTGCTCGGAAAACCTACATCTCTCTCTCTCATCAGTCTCCTGATACCCACCCTGGGAAGCTAGGACAGGAGCAGACTGGTCACACCTAACAGGGGGAAGCAAATAACAACACAAGAGTAGAAATAAGAGAATTAAAAACTCAGAGAAAATAAAAAAAGTCAAGTAAAGATTCATATCACTAAAATCAGGAATGAGAGAAGTCTTGAGGCATCTTTATGGAGCTTCGAGATAAGATGCTGATGGAAACAAAAACCCAGAGGAAACAGGCAAATGCCTAAAACCACATGAACTGAAAACCCCACTCAAGAAGAAATAGAAATAAAATACTAGCAAGAAAAGCCAGGCGTGGTAGCACACACCTTGGGAGGCAGAGGCAGGCAGGTCTGTGTGAGTTCCAGTACAGTAGTACTTAGCAAGCACCAGAGCAGACCGGGCTACACAGAGAGACCCTGTCTCAGAAAGCCAGGAAAGGAAAGGGAAGGAGAGGGAAGGGGTGGAGAGGGAAGGGAAGGAAAAAGGCAGGGAAAGGAAAGAACAACTGTGTACCTTCCCAGATTGATCTTGTTCATAGAAAACCCCCAGGGTTGCATGCATGGCACACATGCTTGTACGTGCACACAAGCAAGCTAAACCACTAAAACTAATAAGCAAGTATACTAAGATTACAGAGTAAATGATCAAAATGCAAAAATTACACCTTTATCATTATATTTTTATACACTGCAATTGAGCAATCTGACCATGAAATTAAGAATAAAGTTCTCCTTGAAATTGCAACAAAAATGGCAAAAAAAATACCCACTTAGGAATGAATTTAACCCAGGAAGTGAAACATTGGAAAAGACAAATTGTAGAATTGCTGAATGGTAAGTGAGAAAATATCACAGATACTCCTTTTCAGGTTATTCTCTTCACAGTTATTTATTATAACATACAGACCTTTGGAAATATTAAGACCTTCACGTTTCTAAGTAGCATCCCTTTTGAGTGTTGGCTCCTGAGTGGTCACGGGCTTTGGTGGAAGATGTCTGGGACAAGGCCAGGCTCTGAGTCGACCAGGTTTGCCTCTGCTTTCTCTTAACTTGAGCCCCTGGTGTCTTTCTGTCAGGTTTAAGAGCAGGCCTCGCCGCCTCGATTGCTGGGAGTTCCATCATCAACAAAGTGTTGCTGGCAAACATTGACCCTTTTGGTGCAACACCGTTTATTGACCCGGATCTCGATTCGCTGTAAGAAACACTTTAGTTATTCGGCTTCAACTTTTTACTGTCTGTTTTGTCCTAATCCTGACATTTTGCATGTGTCCCAAAGTGTATGGTTCCATCTGCAGAAAGGGTGGTGAGCATGCTCGGAAGTTGGTAATGACCAGCTCTGTGGTCTGTCCCTGCGGCAGGTCCCTTTCTCACCTGCTGTTCAGCAGCAACTCTCTGGTGCTGCCCTGTTTGCCTCTCCCTGAAGGTTTGCCTTAGTGCCCGTTAACACCTGCATCTACGCCATGCCCCCTCTCTTCTCTTCTCAGCCCGCTAATCCAGCCATCTTTCCACATCCTGCTGAGGTTTCCTTGTTCCCAGCTTCTCACTCACATCGGTCTCATCTTTCTAGACTTCTGGCAGCGGGAGATTTACTTACTTTTGTTTTCATTTTAAAATTTGCTTTGTGAATGTATGTATGCGTGTGTGTGTGTGTGTGTGTCCCCCCGTCCCCATCCATGTATGTATGGGTGCATGTACATGTGTGGAGGCCAGCGTTTGAAGCTGAAAGGCTTCCTTCACCACATTGCCTCCTGTATGCTGGTTGAGCCAGGGTCTCTCCTGGGACCCCAGAGCTGGCCTGTTACTTTGGCTGGTCTAGACTAGGTGGACAGCTTGCTCTGGGCCCTGTGTCTTCCTTGTATGTGGTGGCTGCAGGCTTGACTGTCTTGACCACCGGGCATTGACCCAACCTGTCTCCCTAGCTCAAAAATGTTCTTGTTAAAAAACAAAACAAAACAAAACTTATTTTTTATTGGCATTTCTCAAGGACAACATTTATTTTATGTTATTTTTGGAAAGTTTTTCCCTTTTTTGTTTTTGTTTTGTTTTGTTTTTTGAGACAGGGTTTCTCTGTATAGCCCTGACTGTCCTGAAACTCTGTAGACAAGAGTGACCAAGGCTGGCCTTGAACTCAGTGATCTGCCTGCCTCCAAGTGCTGGAATTAAAGGTGTGTACCACCACCACCAGGCCTCTATTATTATTATTATTAATAATAATAATAATAATAATAATTTGTCTAGGACTGTGTGTGTATGCGTACGTGTGTGTGCATATCATGGCATGTACCTGGAGATCAGAGGACAGCTTGCAGGTGTCAAGTTCATTCCTTCTACCATGGGGATCCCAGGGAATGAACTCAGGTCATCAGGTTTGGTGACAAGCACCTTTACCAGTGGTGGGAGGAGAGAAGTAACTCCTTCGAATTGTCTCCCGATCTGCATACACCATGGTATGTGTGAGACACCCAACCACCCTATAAAAAAGTAATTATGAAAATAAAAGAAAATCAAGTATTAACAGTATTTATATATAATAATATATTGAATTCAGAAGTTTGTCCTTACTCTCTGTCCATTATTATGGGTTGAGTGGAAGAGACTTTCTCATGATTAAGAAAGAGGACTATCGGCACTTGCTTCCAACCTCTCCCGTAGATACAGCCTGTATAGTCACCGCCGTATGTGGCAGACAGAAAGCTAACGGCTGCCAAATTAAATAGACAACAGAACAATGTCTGTCCCTGCTTTGCTTTTACCTCAGACCAAAAATTCTGCACGTGTACTGTGCTTGTGCGTTTGGCATGTCTGTGGGAATGACTTCTGCTTTCTGATCCTCTAGGAAGAATGGACGCTTAAGTGATTTTGAGTGTAACTGTGTAAATAAACTGGACATGTTGCAACGCATCTGAAATTGACTTTTATGTACTTTCCCTTATTATCATAGAGATGGATACTCAGAAAAATGTGTCATGAACAATTACTTTGGGATTGGATTAGATGCAAAAATTTCATTAGAATTTAATAATAAGAGAGAAGAGCACCCTGAAAAATGCAGGTAATTTCGGGAATGGCGATAATCTTGTTACGTGAAGGCAATTTTACTTTAATTTCATTTATTGTCTCATTTGCTTTAAGGAGTAAATAAATAACATTTCCTGAGATTGCACAACAATATTTTTCAGAAGCCGAACTAAAAACTTGATGTGGTATGGAGTCCTGGGGACCCGGGAGTTATTACAGAGATCATACAAAAATCTGGAGCAGAGGGTCCAGCTTGAGGTGAGTTCATCTTGAAGTGAAGACATTTTAGTTTATCTTGCATAGATAATTTGTAGAACGAAGTTAACCTAATTTCCTTTTAAATAATGATTCAGTGTATTCTAAAAGTAGAGTCAACCCTGTGTAGAAACAATAGGCTCAACCTTAAACCGTCCTCATTTGTTTGTGAAACTGGGGCTACCAACATGGAGTCTTGCAAGGACTTTGGTAGGACAATGTCTTCGATAAGGGACTTCTTTACTCAAATGTTCCAATTCTGTATGCCTAATGTTTTATAGAGTCCTGGAAAGTAGTATTTGTAGTGCATACATTTTAATTTCAATATACACCTATTTTGATCCAATTATTTCTAACAAGTCAGTTAAAAATAGGATTTGGGGGGTTGAGGATTTAGCTCAGTGGTAGAGTGCTTGCCTAGCAAGTGCAAGGCCCTGGGTTCCAGCTTCTGAAAAAAAGGAAAGAAAAGACAAAATAACAAAAATAGGATTTTGACAGCTTTTTTCTAATTTAAGTAGAAACAGACAACAAAAGTTATTTAATTTCTTGTAGTATCAGAGAAAAGATGGTTGGGATTCCTTGGAGTCTATCAATTACTGTAAACCTCTTTTCTTTCATGCTCGGGCCAGGGCATATGTTTTCCACCTCATTTCCTTTTGTGATCAGAGCATTTTTTAATTTAAAGTGTACCACCAGTACAGAGAAATTTATAACTCGTAAGTCTTTAACTGCTTTGGTTAACTAGACTAAACTGAGTATTGTCGTCTTGTCCTTGTCTTAACACCGGGGTATAGGCTAATAGATGATTCAGTCACTACCAACTAAATGTCATAAAGATAAGCCCATTGGTCCTTTCCATTCTAAAAAATATCACCAGGCTTTCAGCTGCTTTGATTTGTGGTTGTTTTTTAAAATTAAAATAGAGTCTTCCAGGTGAGCGGCTCCAAAATCAGGAAGGTTCACCTTTTGCAAAGGCTGTCCTCCACAGTCCTGCCGCATGTCAATTTTGGTGCCCTCGTAGGTATGGTATGATATGGTATGGTATCGTATGTGTTCCTTTATTTTTGATCCATGTCCTCAGTTGACCACACTTCTTAAGAACAGGTAGAGAGCTGTAATCATTGTTGTTAACCTTAGTGTGTAACAGTAACTGACACTGCCTTGAGGCAGAAGTGAGTAGCGAATCAGATAATTTGATAAAGAGAGATGCTTCTCAATTTGTGATGAGTGACATTTCCAGCATGGCTCCAGACCTGACTGGGGCAGGCGGGAATGAAGAAATGACAGACAGACAGACAGACATTTGGACAGAAAACTGGGGTCAGTTGGTCTGGTCTCCCAGCAGGAGAAAGTCAACCTTCCAGGAGCATAGCAGGGTATAGAGTTGAACAGGGAGGCAGTGTTATCACATGATGATAACCAAGGACGCGGGATTTACAGTAAACCACTGGATCCAGGAGACAGGTTCAGCTAACCTTGGTAGGAGCATGCTCTAAGTGTGCCACCTTCAGGCCGTAAACATCCAGGGGGCAGAAAGCTATGGTGGATGCTTTCTGCACATTCTGTCTATACTAGCTAGCACTTGGTCTACCGAGGAAGGCCTTGCCTTCTGAGCCTTTCCTATGCCTCTGAGCCCAAGGGTACCAGGTCCTTGACATGGCTATGCCTGTGTTGACAACACACATTCACTTACCTACTGCTTCCTCTGCTTCTTCCAGATCATAAATTAGTCTGAGCATAAATTAGTGGGGGGAGAGGGAACTCAAAAAACACATGCCTGTAACCCCAACTCTTCTAATGGAGCAGGGCAATTGCCCACATTCAGGTCTGGCATTTCAAGCCAGCCACGGCCTCACAGAGTGACCCTTCCTTTGAAAAAAAAAAAAAAACAAAGCAAACCAAACAACTACAAAACCGTTTAATACACCAAGCCTTTTAAACAATTTATCAAGGCTTGCCAGCCCCACACATGCTCAGAATGCTTACTTGGCCCATAGCTGATGTCCTGATCCAAAGGCTGCTTTGTAATAAGTATTGGCTGTCCCATGTAAGTTTACAGAGTGCTGTACAAAAATGAACAAGAGAATGGCTGCTTGTCAGCCTCGGCGGCTGAATGGTCTTCGTCACTGGAAATGGTCTTTGTGGCTGAAATTTTAAAGAAGACGTCTTACCTAGAGCTTTTTCTCTCCCATTTTAAAAGGCAACGAGAACCAAATATTTCTGCCTGCTCACTTGCCTGAGTTCTGACTCACAACTCTAACTAGCCCTTTACCCACCTTTGAATGCTACTATAATCCTAAGCGTGCTTTCCCTGACATGGGTTTTCCCACTCTTTTTCTAAAGTAATTTATTTTATTTCATGTGTATTGGTGCTTTACCTGCATGTATGTCTCTGTGAGGGTGTCAGGTCCCCTTGAACTGGAGTTACAGACAGTTGTGAGCTGCCATGTGAGTTTTGGGAATTGAACCTGGGTCCTCTGGAAGAGCAGTTAGTGCTCTTAAGCACTGAGCCATCTCTCCAGCCTGCTTTCCCACTCTTTAAAGACTCTCCTACCCTCTTGTTTTTCACAGATTTCCTAAAGGCTTTCTAGGACATAAGACATTTTCCAGACACATAGCCTTAATTTATCAAATCCATACTGCCTGTGTTTCCTCATGAAATCAATGGAATAGAGATTGTATACATAACATCAGGGTTTGTGTTCAATGCACATGTGTCAAATTCAGCTGTGTGTTTGGGAATGTCCATCATTAGTGGATGCAAACAAACTATATTTATCTGTGAAACCTTTTAGCATCTCTTCAGATTCTTAAAATATTTTATGTGTATGGGTGTTGTGTCTGTATGTCTCTGCATTACATGCATGCAGGGCCTGTGGGAACCAGAAGAGGGTGTTGAATTCCCTGGAACTGAAGTTAAAGATTGTTGTTAACCTTAGGTGGGTGTGAGGAGTTGAACCTGAATTCTCTGGAAGCAGCCAGTACTCTAAAAGGCTGAACCACCTTGTCAGCCCCAACCCTGTCCTAATTTAAAACAAAACAAAAAACAGCAAAAAAATTTAACACTAAGTTTGGTAGTACATGCCTGTAATCCTGTATTTGTGGGGTGGCTGAGGCAGGAGGATTGCTGCAAATGCCAGGCTAGTTTGGGCTACAGAGTGAGACCCTGTCTTAAAAATGCAAACCAAGACAAAGAAACTTATTTTCTATTTGCAAAAATAGCATTTTAAAATCCTTCGTTAATTTAGTCATGTGACTTTAAATAGCTCTTTATCAAGGAAGTGTAGCTGGTTTTTCTAACGGGTTCTTTGTTCCGCTAAATGATTAATACTAATTTCCTTTCCAGCTGTACATTGAGTACACACCGAGTGCCAGGTGTGATCCTGAGCACTAGGAAGCAGGGCGGATCTTTGAATGAGAAATAAGCTCTCTGTTGAATGGTTAGCCCTTTGACCTCTTGGTAAAGAAAACGATTATAAGAAATACAGGTGGTGGTGAATAGGCATGTGGGGAAATAGGAAATCTCGGTTGCTTACTTTGTAAAAGCTGGTTTGCACTGAGTTTTCATTTGTTTTAAAGGTTAGCAATAATTTTGATTGGACATTAAAATGTAGTTCTTGATGACCATGTCTTAATGTAAGAATTAATAAACTGGAGACACAACATCTATTTTACTTATGGTATCTACAAGAACTTTTCTTTTGAAATGAAGGCTTAGCCCCATCAAATGTTCATGTAGAAAACCTTATATAGCCTTGTTTAAATAATTAAATATGATCATTATAAGAGAAGTTTTTTTTAAATTGTTATTTTTATTTAATTTTATGTGTGTGGGTGTTTTATGTGTATGTACATCTGTGTAGCATGTGAGCACTTGGTGGCCAGAGAAGCTAGAGGAGGGTATCAGGACCCTTGGGACTGGAGTTACAGTTTTGAACTGCCTGGTGGATGCTGAGAATCAAACCTGTGACCTCTGGAAGAGCAGCCAGTGCTCTTAACCACTGAACCATCTCTCTAGCCCAAGAGAAGTTTTAAAAATAATTTGAAATATTCTTGACACATAAAACATTTTGTGGGGCACCAATGTTGTTTTGGTGCATTATATATAGTGTATGCTCAAACATAATTTCTCTTCAGACATTTTATTCGTTAACTGCCTGTGTCCATCTCAGTATCCATATTTTTAATTAAGAATGAATAAATATAATAAAACAAAAATGAAAATACATTTGAGGAGCAACATTTATGAAAATGCTAGTTTTGCCTCTACTCATTAGTTACTGTAATAGTCAAAGCTGCATTTCCCATCTAAGTGATAATTTAATTTTTATTTAGTTGAATTAGAGGGTGGGAGTGTACAATACTATTCAATATGCATAGTTTTTTCCTTGCCTTTGCATCTATCTACATAAACAACACAGCTTTGATTAAAATTTTTGGTGTGTGTGTGTGTGTGTGTGTGTGTGTGTTTGCATCTGTGCCAGTGTTCCAAGTATACATGGGGAGGTCAGAGGACAACTTGGGGGATTTGTTCTTTTCCTATACATGTGCGTTCAAGGTATTGAGCTCCCTTTGTCAGGGTTGTTGGCAAGCACTGTTTGTCAGGGTTGTTGGCAAGCACCTTTACCCACCTACCCATCTCCTCAGCCCCCATCCAGCTTTCATTTTAGATGGTTGCTGGTTAGTTACCAAAGCCTGGCGAGTACCCAGTTGTGAGAGCTCTGAGTGAGATGGGTGGGGCCAGAGCCTGCTCCTATAGGGCTTGTGTTCAACAGGGTGCCTACACCAGGTACACAGGCCTCAACAATACAGGCTGGAACAGCATTTCTCAACCTGTGGGTTGTGACTCTTTGGGGGTCAAACAACCCTTTCACAGGAGTTGCCAAAGACATTTACATTACAACTAACTATAATGTAAGATATTTACATTGCAATTCATAACAGTAACAAAATTACAGCTATGAAGTAGCAATGAAATAGTTTTATGGTTGGGGGTCTCCACAACATGGGGAACTGTATTAAAGAGTCACAGGATTAGGAAGACTGAGAACCACGGGGCTAGAATTTTTAGAAGCGATCTGAAGGAGATTCAAGAGAAGTACTGCCTGATGTGTGAGGAAGGGCGGAGGAAAGCTATTTTTAATTCAGTTTTTGTAGAAATTTCTTCTTTATTTACACTCCCCCCCTTGGATTTTTGAGACAGAGTTTCTCTATGTAATCACCCTGGCTGTGCTGGAGCTAGCTCTGTAGATCAGACTGACCTTGAATTCAGAGAGACATGCCTACCTCTGCCTCTAGTGTTGGGAATTAAAAGTGTGTGCCTCTACTGTCCAGCTTTTGTTTTTAAAGTTATCTATATTTTAAAAAAATTTTAATTAGGAAAAAAGTAAGATAAAGGTCTTTGTAATATTTAAGAGTTTATCTACAAGAAAGCTACAGACATGTTACACTGTATCTCACCCTTTGTGATGTGGAAGAGTGTGTTTACAAGAAAGGTGGTGGTGGCATATGCCTTTATCCCAACACTGGGGAGGCAGAAGCAGGTGATCTCTCTGAGTTTGGGGCCAGGCTGGTCTACAGAGTGAATTCCAGGATAGCCAGAGATACACAGAGAAATCCTGTCTCAAAACAAAACAAACAAACAAAAAACCCAAAACCAACAAGAAGGCAAGCACTGAGGACACATTCCTGTCCCAGGAACCCTGAAGTAACAGTTTTACTCTTTTTGTCTGACCGGTAAACTTTTTATTTTGAGATAGGGTCTCATGTAGCCCAGACTGCCCTTGAACTTGCTACATAGATGAGGATGGCCATGAACCCCTCTGCTCTTCCTATGCCCACCCCAAAGTGCTGGGATTGTAGGTGCTCTAACCTCCAAGCATTTTACCTTGCAGTGTGATGGACAGTACATTCCTCTACCCAGCTTACAAGGCATAGCAGTGCTGAACATCCCTAGCTACGCAGGAGGCACCAACTTCTGGGGCGGAACCAAAGAGGATGATGTAAGTAGCATAGTGGGCTTAGAGTTTGTTTTCTCAACGAAATTCTCAAGAATGTCTAATTTTTTAAAATGTGCTTGGTGATATTATTTTCATATCGCTATTTACCTGACACATGTTTTACAATGTTTGGAAGGTGAGAGGTGGAATTCATAGCTTCTTATTTCAACATGTCTCATGAATACACTCTAAAGTTCCTCCAGAGTTCTGGCATTAAAGGTGTGCACCTGGCAATGGTATGGGGCTATTTCTGTTTCCTTTGTGTATTTCCTTGTATTATGAAAGAAAAAAAACATAGTCATGTTTGTGTGGTACAAACATAGTTGCTCTCAAAAGAATGAAAAAGAGTACAAGTACTGAAGTGGACACACCACAGAAAGTGATGTATTGCCATTGTCTTGAAGACTTTTACCCCCATTTCGGTTTGAGGCTTAAATGAGCATACAAGGTATAATGCCCATGCCATGGATAGATTCTGGTTCTGCTGAAGTATAACAACCAACTCACCCATTCTTTTTGCCAGTAGAACGCCACTCAGATATTCTAAAGGTGTGAAGTCAATGAGAGTAAAATAAAGTTGACAATCCTAAACACCCACTAGGTACTCAGAAGGGCTTTATAGTCATTATTTAATATCCACATAACTTCTAGAGAGTGCTGAATGAGACGTTTGACTACCCTCTGGATGCTGAAACCCTTCTTGGACGGATGTTTATGTTAAGCTGTCTCTGGTGATTACTTCCCTGGACTGTTACTTTCCGATACTTACCTCCTCCTCACTGTAGGTTTTTGGTATCTGTGTGGCAGGGTTCGGGGTTTCCCTGTACCTAAACCATGGGTGGAAATGAGCTTCATCGATTTTCCCTCTTAGATATTTGCTGCGCCATCATTCGATGACAAGATTCTGGAAGTCGTTGCCGTGTTTGACAGTGTGCAGATGGCAGTGTCAAGGGTCATTAAACTGCAGCATCACCGGATAGCACAGGTTGGTGTCCCAGATCACAGTTCACTGTATTTCCTGGGTCATGGAGCACGGAAGGAAGCTGTCTCCGATGACTACTGTGCTGATAAGCTTCCGTTAAGTACTGTCTGTCTGTCTGTCTGTGTCAGTGTGTCATTGCAGTTGTAAAGCATAGCGTTCCATTCCACAGAGATGGCTCAGGCTGATCTGTATTCTCCAATAACGTATTGGCTTTTATTTCAGTGCCGTACAGTGAAAATCACCATATTTGGTGATGAGGGAGTTCCTGTGCAGGTGGATGGTGAAGCGTGGGTTCAGCCTCCAGGGATCATCAAGATCGTGCACAAAAACAGAGCCCAGATGCTAACAAGAGACAGAGTACGTAACAGTCTTTTCGTGGTAACCTTTCACCGTGTGCACATGTTGTGGGGAGCATTTTGCGTGTGAGTGCAGTGCCCACACAAGCCAGGACGGGCCGTTGCACCTCGCTGGAGCTGGAGTGATTGTGAGCCATCTGATGTGAGTGCCGTGTCCTCTGCAAGAGTTGTGCATGCCCTTCACTGTGGAGCCATCTTTCTGTCCTTCATATTCTTCGAGAATTTTGTAAACTCCTTCTTAAAAGTTGAAAGTTACAAAAAATACAGGAAACATTGAGAGGAATTTAGATTGTTGCTTAAATATGCCATTTAGCATGTGTGCATCTCTGAGCTCATTGAAGTTTTAGCCATGAGCAAGGGTTTACTCAGTTTTATTTTTAATTAAAATGAAGTTTTACAGTTTTTAGGTTTACCAAGCAATTAAGCAGAAAGTACATAGAACTCTAATTCTATTCCTGTGTATTTCTTTCCTTCTACCCCTAGCACACATACATCCCTATTGATGATATTTTATATTAGTGGCACAGCTTTTGCAATTGGTAATCTAGCAATATATTGTTAGCTGCCAGACATGGTGGCACCCTCTCTTAATTCTAACACTTGGCAGGCAGAGACAGTCAACCCTCTATTAGCTCAAGCCAGCCTCACTCTTTGTCTCACACATACATTCTCATTCTCTCTCTCTCCTTCCCTCCTAGATGGCATTATTCTTCCTGTTGTTTCCCTGTGCTCCACATATTCTTTCTTTCTCTCTCACCCTTAGCTCTGGCAGCCATTGATCTTTCTCTAACCATCTCCATAGTTTGATCTCCCCCCTCAATAAAAAGCATTTCTCATTAAGGTCAGCCCTTGACAAATATGGCTGACACTATCCATAGTATCTAGTAAAGGAGTAAAGTAAAATAAAATTACGGTTGATCACTAATTGAATAAATAAAGATTGAAGCATGCGTGTTCCTTATTAATAGCAATGTGTACTAGACTTTCTTTTATGCCACCAACCAGTTCCCAAATCATGACAGAGACTTATTTTAATTATGAATGCTTGGCCTTATCTTATGCTTGTCCCACTAGCTCTTATAACTTAACTGGTTTCTCATTATCTATGTTTTGCCTCAGGACTTTTTACCTTTCTACATCTGTAGGTTCTTTTTTTGTTTTTTGTTTTTTGAGACAGGGTTTCTCTGTAGCTTTGGTGCCTGTCCTGGTACTCACTCTGTAGATCAGGCTGGCCTCGAACTCACAGATATCTGCCTGCCTCTGGCTCCTGAGTGCTGGGATTAAAGGCGTGTGCCACCACTGCCTGGCTTCTGTAGGTTCTATTCTATGACTAGCTGACTACTTGGCTTCTAGCGCCAGGCATATCCCTCTCTTTCTCCCACATTCTCTTCTCTCTTTTTCTCTTCTCCTTCTAGATTTTTCCTCCTCTTCTTTTTTCTGCCTGCCAGTTCTGTCTATCCCTCCTGCCTAGCAATTAACGGTTCATCTCTATTAGACCAGTCAGGTTCTCTATTAGACCAGTCAGGTGCCTTAGGCAGGCAAGGTGAAACAATGCAACTGTAATTAAACAGATGCAGCACAAACAAATGTAACACATCTGTACATGGCTAACAAAAGCAACAGAAACAAATGTAACACACCTTCACACAGTTAAAGTAATAATCTGCAACATAAACCAATGTAACATGTCTTTGCCCAGTTAACACCAATGGTATAAGCATCTTCATTGGTTACATTATTCCTTATCGTGATACACTGAAAAACTTGAAAAAATCCCTTTCACTAATTTAGGTTTTAGAGTATAGCAAATCACTTAGAGTTTCAGGGCCATTCCTGTAATACCTAGCTATCATATATCTTTTTATCTATATCTTTATGTGTATATTATTATTACTAATTAACTTATTAACCATATATCTATATGTGTGTGAATATACACATATATCTATAGCTGCATACACATACATCATATATGAATATATATTCATGTATGTATTGTGTCTAAGCATATATATGTATTCATATATGCTTATATATTCATATATGCTTACACATAAATGTTTATGCACAAGTATACATACATGAATATATACACATGTCTATATCTGTACACATATATACATACATTTATACACATGAATATATACATAAATAAGTATATACATAAATATATATACAGATAGCTATATCTGTATACACACATATACACATGAATACACATATATACTTATACACAAGTATACATACATGAATATATATACACATATCTATCTTTATATACAATATATGTGTACATATGTGTATACAGATACAGATATATGGTTAATTAGTTAATTCTGTCAGTCTCCGAGTGCTAACTTAACCGTTCCTTGCAATCCTGGTCTAAACAGGCCTTTGAAAGCACTCTGAAGTCTTGGGAAGACAAGCAGAAGTGTGATGCGGGCAAGCCCGTTCTTCGAACCAACCTGTACATCCATCCCGCCGCCGACCTGGCAACAGAAGAAGTGTCGCAGATGCGGCTCTGCTCCCAGGCTGCAGAGGAACTCATTACTAGGTAAAGTGCTTCTGCTGGAGTTTTGGCTGGGAGAGCTCTGATCTCAGCCAGGTGTGTTTTCCTCTTTAAGGTTGCTACTTAGGGTAGCAACAGGGTATCAAAAGATACCCTAGCTACTTAGGGTATCTTAATACAATATCTGTTAGCTTATTTCATTAGTTGCCTCCCATGGGCCTCAGCCATGTTTCCTCCCCTTTATCAGGTCTTCCACACATGGTCTCTGTAATCTGTATCTTACATAGCTGGGAAAGCGATGATGGATTTGGCCTCCTACACAATGCACTTTTCTTTAGTATTTCTGTTCTACCCACTTACATGTTGTCCTGTAATTACTCACTGTGGATGGGATGTTGGAAGAAGTCTGGGAACACACACAAAGGTTTAGGACCACACATAAGTTATCTTTCTAGACAAAAAAGAAAGAAATCTTTAAAAAAGAGTTTGATGACTGTAAAAGATCTAAAAATCGACCAGGCAGTGGTGTTACATGCCTTTAATCCTAGCACTCGGGAGGCAGAGGCAGGAGGATCTCTATGAGTTCGAGGCCAGCTTGGTCTACAGAGTTCCAGGACAGTCAGAGCTACATAGAGAGAAACCCTGTCTCGAAAACAAAGCAAACAAACAAAGATAAAAATCACAACAGTACTATTCAGAGTGGAAAAAAGGTGAGATCCTTGACCCCTCCTCACCTAACTTAGCTTCCAAGGGGGAGTGGTGAATTCTCAGCTTGCCGTTTATTGGCTCTGTTATATATATATTTGATCTCTGTGAGCCTCTATGTCTTCATCTGCAGATTTGGGAAAATTTATCATCGTTGGCTGTGATCATTAAATTCTATGATATGTATAAAACAGCAAGTAGGTAGTAAAATATGGTAGTTGTCCCTTGGTGTGTCACATCTGCAGTTTCCACTCTGGGGTGAAATTTATTGAATACCAGCTTAGTATGGGCAAGGCCCTGGGCTTGGCCCTGGTCTCAACCCAGCACCGCAATAAACCAGCAAGCAAGCGGATGTCCTGGAGACTTGAAGGCCACCCTGTGTTTGTGGCCTTTCTTGCTTTTCAGCACTGCTGTCTCCAGGCAAGCGGAGACGTTTCTCAAGGCGAGTCTTCAGCAATGCCCCAAGTTGTTTATTTGGTCTCATCTTTACTTTTAGGATTTGTGATGCAGCCACGATTCACTGTCTGCTGGAGCAGGAACTGGCTCATGCAGTAAATGCATGCTCGCATGCCCTGAACAAAGCCAACCCACGCTTCCCGGAGGTGAGGATTTAATGGTAAATTCTCTTTCCACAGATTATTTTGGTGTTTCAACTACTTACCATCCTGTAGAAACCCTTCCTGTGAAAGACAGTAGCATCTTTCTGTTGCTATGATTAAAATGCTAACCAAAAGCACCTTGAGGAGGAAAGAGTATTTGACTTACATGTCTCTGTCATGAAATTAGCTTAGTGACTCAGGCAGGAGACAAAGCAGAAGCCGTGGAGGAACACTGCCTGCTGGCTTGCTTCTCAGGCTCACCTTTGGCTTAGAGGACTAAACCCCCCCCAAGGGGATGGAGGTCAGAATACAGCTTGCAAGAGCTCGTTCTCTCTTTCCACCGCGTGGGTTCTTGGGAGTGAACTGGGTTGGCAGGCTGGGTGGCAAGCACCTTGACTTACTGAGTCTTCTCATGAGCTGGTGCTGTCCGTCTGTTGTCGTCTTTCCTTCTTCCTTCTTCCTCTTCCTTCACCCTCTCCCCTGGATCCTAAAGGGCAAACCTAAAAATGAACACACACACTTGGTTGGAGAGATGCAGTCATTTTTTGGTTGTGTTCTGATACTGAGTGTCATTTTTCACTGAGTTGTTCTCTGTGAGTTCAAGGCCAGCCTGGTCTACAAGAGCTAGTTCCAGGACAGGCTCTAAAACTAGAGAAACCCAGTCTCGAAAAACCAAAAAAATTCCTTGATTTTACTTTTATGGGAACATTTATGTATATTTGGGTTCCATCATATATGAACTTGTAGTAGGAGTTGTGAGCCTCAGAATATATACATTTTAGGTCATCCTTTTGATTCTTTGATTTACTAATTAACAGAAATAATCATACTAACAAACCTGTGTATGAAAATTTGAATTTGTTGCAGAATTTTGGTATTTTTTAACAATCATTATAATGAGAATAAAATTTACAGGATTTATTGGTGATGGAATCCTCATTTAGTATGGAAATATATGTCTTTGTTATTTTCTAGAGCCTCACGAGAGATACTGCCACTGAAATAGCCATCAATGTCAAGGCGCTATATAATGAAACAGAATCTTTGCTTGTTGGGCGGGTTCCTTTGGTAAGAAAAAGAAATGATTGCTAGCTGTTCTAGATTGCTTCTTTGCCTGTGATACACTGTGACCCAAAGCAAATTAAAGAGGAAAGGGATTGTTCCATTTTACAACTCCCAGGTCCTAAACCATCACTGAGGGAAGTCAGGGCAGGATTCTGGAGACAGGAAATGAAACAGAGACCATAGAAGAAAATGGTTTGCTTCCATGCTCAGTGCAACAAGGGCCCTTTCTCTAACAGCCCAGAGCCAGCTGTCCGGGGATGGTGCTACCCACTGAGGGCTGCGCCCTCTTTCAGTAGTGATTAAGAAAATGCCCTACAGACATGCCACAGGCCAGTCTGATGAAGGAAATTCTTCATTTGAGGTTCCCTTTCCCCCTGTGGCTCTAGGCTTGTGTCAAATTATCCCCTGATGCTAACTGTGACAGAAGTGCAGATGATGCGATAAAAATCTGAGCCTGGCTTCATTAAGTGAGTGTGCACATTGCACAGACCCCTGACCTCCCTTCTTGACCTCCCTTTTGGCCAAACTTCTGCTTTCTGGAAAGCCATGCTAAACTTTAGAGCTGTGATTCTGGCTGCTATGTTCTCACGCTACTCCTCTCTCCCTGGTCAGCTTTGAGAGATGTGAGCTGTATAAAGGATAGTAGACATCCCTCAACTCTTAGGGCGTGCACACATTTAGGAGAAGTCAGTTTCATTCTCCCAGTGAATACTGGAAATATGGTTGGCATGGCCATTCAGACCTGCTCTATAAACATTGTGTTTCAAGCACTATTTTTTTGTTTTAACTCAGTTCGGCCCTGGAAATCAAGCATATGAAAGTGTGAATATGGCTAAAGCCCATAGGCCTGGAGCATAAATACAGACCAGCCCTTTCTGTAAAAAAAAAAAAAAACACCTGGATGGTTTTTGAATGTTCTAACATTGGATCCTGTCCCTACCTATAGCTGGGTTGTGACATTAGGTGTGTGTAAGGCTGAATGCATTACCTCTCTCTCCCTTCCTTGTATCCCTTTCAGTGATCTTAGAGCATTTCTTCTCATAGTAGTTTCATCTCTTTGGGCAAATATAAACCTAAATAAAATGATGGAAGTCATTAACGTCATCCTACTTGAAGCAATGGGTTGGGGAATTGGACTCCCCGCCGGGTTATGGCTGTGGTCCAGCAAGATGCTGCCACTGGAACCTCCTCTCTGCTTAAGAAACCCAGAGGCTTCTGTTAGGGCCAGTGCTCTTCACCACCTCCTGGGGACCTGAAACAGCTTCCCAGGCCACAGGGTGGCTGTTACCACTCCTGCTATTCAGAACTGGGAGGAAGAAGCATTGGTTACTCCCTTCTTGGCTATCGTTGACACTACTTTTGTTGACCAGAATCTGCTATTGCTTTTTCCACAATAAGCCCATCAGAAGTCCTGTGGACTGTGAATAAGATCTAAATTTTTAAAGGAGAAGTGCTTCTTTGTGTCCCTTCAGGTCATTCATGATAAAAAAATAGAAGCATAACTTTGTCCTTTACACCAAAAAATAACTCCTTTGCTCTAATGCATTATAATTAGTGGTTATATTATGTTAAAATATAAGAACATCCCCCTCCATTTCTAATTTTCTATGATCCTCAAATATAGATGCTCAGGTTTAAATATGTCCCAGTAAAATTTACCTAAACTTTTAGCAATAGAGATATTACAATAGTTTATTGTATTTAAGAACAACTAAAGTTTATTTTTCATTTTACTTCCAGAACAAATGTGAAAAATCATCTAATCAGTTTCCTTATACTAAAAGGAAAATGGTAAATGTCATACAGTAGAGTGGAAAATCTCATTATTTTATTAACTACTGGGAGATACTTTCAGTGTCACGGAGAGTCAACAACAAAATGATGCTTATAAAAAAAACCATAAAGATAATCTCAGAATTTTCCTTTCTGTTATTCCACGAACATCGGTGTAGGTACTGTTTTATAATGGTCTATAAAGGTACTGGTTAGCAGAAAAAGCCCTTAGAAATGTTCTAGTCACGCTGTGCTGTTTCTAACACAGAGGAAACTAAGGTGCCTGAACTCAGTACCCTTCCTAACTTTGCATAGTTAGTAACCACCCGGGACTAGAATCTCACCTACTGCTTTCTAATTCTGTATATTGTAATAACTGCCTTTGCTTAGTTATTATGAATAACAAATGGCAGTTATATTCTCTCTAAAGTATCTACATCCGGCTCCAGGTTACCAGCCTCTTGGCTTTCAGCTTTATACTGATTTTGTAATAGTTCTTCATCACTATTTTTTCTGAGATTCATTTTTCCCTTAAATTGCTCTTTTGACTTTTCAGATTGTTTTTTGTGATGTGTTTTTGAGTTTTTAAAACTGTCATTTTTTTTTTCATGGAACAAAGTCTGTGAGTCATAAAATTTTGACCCATATGTGACAGTTCACAGATAATGTGCTTGGAAGCAGTGAAGGGGAAAATTGCAGTGGGGAAGGGAGGGGTATCATGTCCAAGGAACAACGAAATCAGCACTTTTTAGGGGAACTAAACTATTCAGGTTTAGTTGCACATGTCAGGACCGGGAGGTAGAGTGGAAGCCACCAGCTTATTATCAGAAGGAAGGACGCTCTAAGTGGCCTTGCTCTTCCATGAAGTTAGTTGCTGAGTCTCGCTTTGTTTCCGTTTCTCCCCCTGCCCGTGACTAGCAGTTGGAATCTCCCCATGAAGAGCTGGTATCCAGTGCCTTACACTCTGTGGAAGTGGAGCTGCAGAAGTTAACAGAGATCCCCTGGCTTTATTACATCCTCCGCCCCAATGAGGATGAGGTATGGAAAACTCAGCCTGCTGATGAATGTGTGCAGTGAGACTTTAGAGTTTAAGCTGACTTTTGAAGAAGAGACATTTCATGGAAATGAATTTTGAATACTATTTTGAAATATTTTTTTGTTAAGGGGGGGAGGAAGGGCTCTTTTGTGAGCATGGGCAGTTAGTAGAGTAGTACATGGTGAGTCTTCCAAACCCATTTGTGCTGGCTAGTTTTATGTCAACTAGACACAGCGAGAGTTGTTTGGGAAGAGGGAACCTCAATTGGAAAAGTGCCCCTACCAGGTTGGGTTGTGGGGAAGCCTATAGGGCATTTCCTAATTAGTGATTGATGGGACAGGGCCCAGTCCATCATGGGTGGTGCCACCCCTGGGCTGGTGGTCCCAGGTTCTATCAGAAAGCAAGCTGAGCAGGCCATGATAAGCAAGCCAGTAAGCAGCCCCTCCATGGCCTCTGTATCAGCTCCTGCCTCCCGGTTCCTGCCCTGTTTGACTTCCCTCACAGATGATAGACTGTGATATGGAAGTATAAGCTAAAATATAAACGTTTTCAGCCATGGTGTTTATCACAGCAAGAGAAAACCCTAATTAGAACACCATTCTTATTTTATCCCTATTAATAAAGTGGGGTTTTCTTTTCTTCCCATAACACCTAAAGCTGTGACTTTTTTTCTCCCCGTGGTTTGAACAGGAACCTCCAATGGATTGCACCAAAAGAAACAGCAAAAGCACAGTCTTTCGCATCGTGCCAAAGTTTAAAAAGGAAAAGGCCCAGAAACAGAAAACAAGTTCACAGCCTGGTAGGTGGTCTCACAGTGGAGGAAAAAAATAACTTACTGAAAAAGTATCAGTGAGGGGATGAGAGGATGCTCTAGGACTAGGTAGCAGTGAGCATTTCCCAGCACTGTAAATATACTAAATACCACTGAATTGTACACTTTGGTTAAAATGCTACATTGAACCATGCACGTCATATCATACCCACCATGTCCAGTAATTGATCAGAGTGTGTGGTTCTAAGTGGTATGAGAAGACGAGGTGGTCACTAGTTCTTTCTGTTCTGTCCAGCTGAGTCAGTGCGTCCACTCAGATGGGTCTTTATCTTCCCAGCAGCTGCTTCAGACATCAGTGTGTAACTTCATTTTCTTCTCAGAGTTAAAAATCCAGATCACATAGATGAGGGGGACGTAGACATGTTCTTTTACTCAGCCTGCTAAGTATATTTTTTCACTGAAGTTACAGATTCTCTTTTCCTGGTTTCCAGGCCAGCGCTCCACCCTTTGAAAATACCGGTGCCTGATCCTTCTGTACCCTGCTACTTTCCTGGTCCCCTTCCCTCAGAGATTAACTGGATGCCCTCTGTGCCAGCACCTTGAGAGTTCTGTGTCTAGATCTGCCTTTCACAATGAAATCACTTTATAAATTCTTAGAAGAATTTCATTAGTTCTTCTGAGTTACCACTGTGGTCTTTATTTAAAAAAAAGTGATATAAAACCTTACATCTGTAGGAATAGCTATTAGGTGTGCTTAAAAACCAAACACAGCCAAAAAATAGGGTTTTATTATGCTAACTCACATTGAATAAATTTTTTTTAAAAAAAAACTATTATCCATACTAAAAAGTAGTATAATTCAACTAGTCTTGGATAGTAGTCTGAACAGTTTTTATATGACATTAAAGTGATCTCTAGCCATTTCCTGTAGCCATTTATTGTTCGAATTGCCAGTAACAGTAGAGTCAGTGAAGGCACACTTGAAGTCAGGAAGACCTCAAGTAGAAGAATGTGTAAAACCAAGTAGCTCAGATCATATTCTAACTTGGAGCTCATTTCTAACTAAACATTTTCACCCATGGTCTTAGGAAGGCAAGGCATCAGAGCTCATTATGATGTTTGCATCCTTGATCCTAATGTTGCAAAATTACTGCCCTAACGCACATTGTATAGTTCAGCTGAGAAGCTGGCCTGCAGCTGAAGGCGTGAGTGCAGGTGGCGCACATCTTTGTACCGTCACATCCTCCTCGTCCGCTGGCGGTCCCGTCCAGTCCATAACCTGCATGGGGAGGGGAGGGCCGCTTCGCGAAGCACCGCCTCCCGCCTGCCCTATGCTAGCGCTGCTGCTGTCTGTCTTGCATCTTCTATGGCCTACTTCTGCTTTGTGACTGCATCGCGCATGTGGAAATTAAGGGGGTTTTGCTCTTAACTTTGGTAGTTCAGAATTGGGGCACAGAGGAAGTTGCTGCTTGGCTGGATCTGCTCAATTTGGGAGAGTACAAAGAAATCTTCATCCGTCATGACATCAGAGGGGCTGAACTTTTGCATCTGGAAAGACGAGATCTTAAGGTATTCTCTTCCCCCCTCCTTTTGAGCTTCTCTTTGGTTTTGGAACATTGCTTGCAACACAGAACCTTTCTCCCTGTGTGTCGTCTGTCACGTGCTCTCAGCTTGGCTTGTGTTCTGCAAACAGTTAGTCATCTCACACATTCCTTGTTCCTGGTCTGATTTCGGTGTCTGCTTTTCCAGTGAGAATGTCAGCAGTGTTTTCCTGTCAGAGCCATTCTCTGATGCTCATCGCTGAAGCTCAGCATGCACCCCATCACCCGTCTGTGTCCATTGGGGTGGCTGTTCCTGTCCTAATGTTTCCAAGTTGCTCACGTTTCTGCCTCTCATTGTGTTGCAGCTGCATGGATGGTGGATGGCTATTGTTGGGAAAGGCTGAAAATGGATTGAATATAAGGTTGACTAAACATTAATGTAAAATACCAATCAGAACGTCTTTCTATTTATTATATGAAAGTTTCTGTGAGACAACAGTGGTATTTTAGAGTCTTATGATTTTGTTGTGTTTCTAAACTGGACTTTAGAGGTCACATGAATAAACCAACCAGTAAATCAAAACTTCCTTTCCATGACGCATTGTTGATATCTTATTAGTTTCAAAAAGAAATGACTTTTTTTTTTTAGTAAATGGAGCTAAAAATCTACATAGCTGCTTTCCCAGTCATGTATGCCAAAATAGGGAAACCTTTCTTTGATGATGCGCAGGAATGCCCTGGTTTTCTCTGGGTACACACTCAACAGTAGACCAGCCGAGGCAAGATTATTCTGTCCAAGATTTAAGACTAGAATGATAGGCGCTGGAGAGATTGCGCAGTCAGTAAAGCTGCTCCCCTACAACAAGCACAGGAACCTAAGGTCGAGCTGCGGCACCCTTGCAAACGACAGTAGTGTGGCGTGGTAACGTTTCTTAAACCTCAGAACTGGGGTGAGTAGAGACAGGAGGGTTCTCTGGCCAGCCAGTTTAGCCAATGATCTGTCTCTAAACTCAGTGAGAGACCCTGCCTCAAGAGGAACACACACGTCAACTTCTGGCCTCCACAGGTGTGCACCTGCAGGGAAGCATGCGTAGTAGGAGTTTACTGTGTTATGTTTCCTTGCTACGTGCTTCCATTTTAAACTGCAACAAATATCACTGCTGCAACAATCCCTTCCTAATACGTTATGCTCTGGAATGCATAGTTACGGCTCTTCTAGCTCATTTATGACTTGTGTACTTTCATCTGCATAATTTAGCAGAAATCTTGGTCCAGGTAGTGGCTAGTGTGACGTTCGTATCTTTATTATGGAGTTGTACAGTGCTTTAGCAGTTCGAAAGGAGAATACTATTCCTATCTAAACATTGTTATCTATATTAATGATAAAATAATAAATTAATTATCCTGTGTGTCCTAACTGATGCAGTTCAGAATATACTGGGTTAAAGTTTGTAAAGCAAAGATTGATCTCAAAACTTGAATGCATGCACACGTGCGTACACATGACGTATGCACAGAACTGTAGGGTTCACACATGACATGCACAGAACTAAGGCTAGTGTGCACTGACCTTTTGGTAGCACTGCCAGGATGCAATATTTATTGGCTAGTCAGTTGCTTGTTAAGGATTGTGCCAAGGTCCCTCAGTGCCATTTGCCTTCTAGAGGCTCACATCATATGTATGCTGAACTTGTATATGTTAAAGTACACCCAGATATATGTTCATGTTATGTGAATCCATATACAGATACATACTCAATGCACAGATGTGTACTCATATATACACATGTATTGAATGTAGCAAATATTTGCCAAATGTTCAAACTCATGCATACACAGAAGTACAAAAGTAAGGGAAGAAAGGAGATGGTTAAGAATTAATTTACTAATCTTTCTCATTAGCTTTTCTTGATTTGCTTTTGTTTCCTTTGTGATTTTCATGCCAATTACATTCTCTCCTCTGACACATTCCTTTAGAAATTTGTATTGCCACTTAACCCTTTTGGTTCTCAACTTAGGGTATGGGTGACGGGAAGGGGACATTTTTACAGAGAGAGCCTCCTGGAGCACAAAACCGTGAAACTGGAGAGCTGCGTCCCTGTCCTCTGTGTCTGAGCTGTTGGAAACAGCAAACTACAGTAGACTAGTTCAAAAAACGCTGGGAGAGGATTGCCTACTGAAGAGCCGTCTCTCTCCCACTCCCATTGCTTTAGAACCTACCCCTGAATATGTCAGTGACTCTTAGTCTCCTCTAGCCCTTGTCCTCACAAGTGAACTTTAGGATTCTGTTGCCAGCTGGCTGCTGATACTTGAGTATCACAGAGGGAATAGATCTTACCATGTCCCAAGAGGGGCTCTCATCTTCTGTCTCTCTTTGGGTCATCCCCAACTCTGCTTTGTTCTGAACTATGCCCCTAGCCCTTTGGGTGTTGGAAACAGAGATACCCAGAGTCAGAATTAGCACCTCCCTCTTCCTGACCCAACTCCCCATTTTAGCCAGATTCTTAACACTGTAGATTCTGCTCCATCTTTGCTCCCAAGTTCCCAGGACCTTCCTTCACTGCATCCTACATCTTCCCATGACCGTCCTTCACACTGCATCCCACATCTTCCCAGGACCGTCCTTCACACTGCATCCCACATCTTCCCAGGACCATCCTTCACACTGCATCCCACATCTTCC
>LOJH01001878.1:3553-19755 GCA_001685095.1 Ellobius talpinus
AGATGGTTGTGAGCCACCATGCGGTTGCTGGGAACTGAACTCAGGACCTTTGAAAGGGCAGGCAGCGCTCTTAACTTCTGAGCCATCTCTCCAGCCCATAGAAGCGTCTCTTAAAAGAGGGAAGCCGGCACTTCTAGCAGTGCAGTCACATGAATCATTATCTCCTCACAGTTACTATAAAGATTCTTAGGAGGGGCTGTAACTCATTTCTGGAGCATTTTGCCTAGCTTGTATGGGTGCCTAGGTTCAAGTGCAGTATTACTACCCTCTCCCCCTACACACAGGTATGCATTAAAGTCTTTGAGTCAATTTTGAAAATGGATATTTTAATAGAGCTTATTGCTAGTAGGATGAATTATGCTGTTTTTATTTTTGTTTTGTTTTGCTTTTGTTTCAAACGGGGTCTCATGTATCATGACTGGTATGGAATTTGCTGTGTAGATGAAGCTGGGCTCAAACTCACAGAGATCCACCTGCCTCTGCCTCCCCAGGACTGGTATTAAAGGTGTTTGGCACCACCTTGTTTGTGCTATGTTTACAGGGGTAAGTTATACTATCTTTAGTGAGTGTGCTCTTCAAAATTGGCCTTGTTGAATATATAATCCATTTAAGTTCTTCTGCCCTTAAATTATTTTAATTAAGTTATAAAAATCAGTATCTTAAAAATGGGACAAAATTGATGCAATGTGATCCTTGGAGAAAGATACGACAATGTGTAGTCCTTCCAAAATGTCCCATGTCTTATCATGAGACAGTGATTAGTGAGAGCTAAGTGAAAAGGTGTGGTCGGGAGAACTACTTACAAGTTTCCAGAAATTTAAAAACAATAACTTTTAATATAAGCATCATAAATGATAAAAGGGAATCATGAAGAACTATTCTAGATTAAAAAATGTAAATAATCATGACAACTGAATGTATTTTAAATCCTTGGTTGGATCCTAAATTAAAAATGAATTAGAAGACATCATTGAGGTAAACAGAAATTTGAATTATATACTATGTGAAAAATATATGTTGAGCTTAAAATTTTCTAAATGTGATCATTATAATTGATTATTTAGGACAAAATCATTATTTGGAAATAAATGCAGCTGTCTCCATATCTCCTGCTTTCTGTTGTGACCCAGCCATATCCACCTGTGTACTTGGTCCATGTGCAGGGCGTTTGAGAAGGAGGTACTAACATAAGATACCATTTTGTGTCCTGAAGAGTGACTAAGATTCAGAAGAGCAAGGCTAATACTGATGAGGGTGGTTCTGCTGGAGCTCACGGCTGCTGACAAGACAGTAAAACCGTGCAGTGACTCTAGAAGGCTGTTTGACAGTTTCTTATAAAGTTATAGATACACCTATGCTGAAACCCTTAATTCAGCTGGGCAGTGGTGGCGCACACCTTTAATTCCAGCACGCACAAGGCAAAGGCAGGTGGATACCTGTTAGTTTGAGGCCAGCCTGGTCTACAGAGCAAGTTCCAGGACAACCAGGGCTACACAGAGAAGCCCTGTCTCGAAAAATCAAAAACCAAACCAAACCAAACAAACCAATAATTGTGTTTCTTTTTTCCAAGGGAGTGGAAACATTCGCCAGAGATTTGTTCACAGTGTTTGTAGTGGCTAGACTCAACAGCAGCTGTAAGCTAGCAGCTACCTAATACATGTCCACTGACTGATAGAGAAGCTGATCTGTCTGCATAAAGGTGGACAAATCAGAAGCTATACTAGTTATATGAAACTCATGAACCTGTGGCAATATGTCGGACCTGGTTTCTTACAGAGGGCTGGAGAGACGTGAGAAAATTCCCTGGAGTGACAGTATCTTCCATGTATTGATAGTAGTTACAAGGTCTGTTTCTTATCAAAACTCCATCTATATGCTTAGTCTGTGGATTTTGTCATTTAAAATTTTACCCAAACAAATAAAAAACTGAGCATTAGACTTTTCATGTTTCTCAGGCCTTATGACTCTTTGAGGTATAGATGTTTTAATAGAGTCAGACTATATTTATAAATTGAGTGTGTGCAAAAATGAAATCAATTAAACAAAAAGCATATATGAATTACTTATAAATATTGATACTAGTCTGTCCCTCACACTTTACCCTATTGGTACACATGAACATTCAAATATTCCATTGAAATACGTAATTTTTATCATAATAGTGGTTCTATTCTTTCTTATTCCTCAAGACAAAACCCTTTTTACCTATCAAAAACTGACATTAGGAGATGTGGTGGCACCTGCCTGTAATCTCAGCACTTGGGAGGTGGATGCAGGAGGATTAGTAGTTCAGGATCAGCCTTGCTATGTAATGAGTTCCAGGCCAGTCTAGGCTTTTTGAGACCTGATTTTAAAAATAATAATTAAAACAAATTACTTCATTATTTCATACTGGAAAAAAATAAAGTGAAACAAGAATTAGACCTGGTTGCAACTTAAGTTCCCTTTGGAGAGCCCTAGGTATCTCCCGGATTTTAAATCACTTTGTGTGGGAACCTAGTTCACCTAAAGCAGCGTGAATCTTCCAATCGCTTCATCTATTATTCCCTGTTGTGTTCTCTGGGAGTGAGGAGGCCCCTGGAAATGCACTATAGGGTTCTGATTCCCTGCTGTCATCAGGCCCAGGTCCACATCACACAGATTTGTGGATCTGTTCACCCCATGTCTCACAACAACCACGGGTGTTTTTCTGATTTTTACTTTAGGCCCAGACTCTCACCGTGTGGAAGCAAGCTGACAAACATAAGATACCCCGGATCTGTTTTTTAAACAAGATGGACAAAACTGGAGCAAGGTATGTGAAGAGTGCTTCCAGGCTGTTAGGGTTACAAAGCACCAACAAGTCATAGCTTATAGCCTAAGTTTAGAAAAAGCAATTCTAAAGTATAATTATGTACTATATATGCTATACTATATAGTATACAATTATAAAGTATATTTTATAAAATCTTAAAAACCAATTTAAAATAATTTCAAACAGCTCATTGCAGTTGAGATTGATTGAGATCTGCTAAGTGGTGAGCCGTCTGGGTTTGTGTAGCACATTTTGTGGAATCCTGGTGGAGTGCAGACTCTTGCTGTTTGTGTGAATTCTCTGTGGAGCCCTACAGCATACCATCTTTGTTCCCGAAGGCTCCTGTGACCTCCTGATTGCTAGAGTTAGAGAGCAGGGTTGTTTCTTGTAGTTAACTCAGAGAATGGGGTCTTTCTATGTCTTCTGATTTTCCTTAGTTAGTGGGTATTAGGCTCAAGAAAAGGGAGCTGGGAAGGGGCATGTCCTGTATAGAAAGCAAAAGATGTTGATGCTGAGATGTAGTGCCCATACATCAAGGCTTATTTAGAGTGGCAAGCCAGAGTGGATACATTTTACTGGCAACACAGAGAATCAAAAATATACAAAGGAGTTGATGAAATGTGAGCAAGAGTGAAGTTGATGAAATGTGAGCAAGAGTGAAGTTGATGAAATGTGAGCAAGAGTGAATCAAAAATGTTAGGGATCGTGGAGGAAATGTAGGAAGACCTCTCGGTCAGTGATGAGAGTGTGATAAAAGTCAAATTGTCCAAGGCCACAGACATGTGCTTTGTGGTTATGTGACTTCTTTGGCTACCCTGTTTAAAATACCCTTGATTGCTAATGGCACAGCAACCTGAAACATTTGCTAGACTTTGAACCTTTCCTATTTGAAATCTCTTGTAGTCCATAGAAGTACTCACTGACTGACTTAAGTGTCTGTAGTGATGAAGAGGGTAATTAATGCCCGGATTCTAGGCTAGTTCTCAGAGATGTTGGGGCCAGAGTGATGTGCATGTATATATAACTGTAGCATATGTACTATAGGTAGCCACCCCGTGTTAGCATAGAAACCAGCATTGTAGCATATGATACTAATGCCTAAGATTAAAACACAGCATTAGTCAGTCTGGCTCTTGGAAGAAAATCAATACTGTATATAGCTATATACAGAAGAAAGAATACTTAATTCAAATAAAATCTTTAACTCTAATTATCTGTGTGACTTTAATCTTAGTATCACTATTTGGTTATGTGAAGTTTGCAATAATAATTCCTTAAACTTCCCCATGTTGAGATAATGGTAAATATTCAATTGCTATTACCATGTTTATTTAAGATACTGCCCTGTGGGAAACTGACATAGTGAGCATTATGGCTAAAGGGTTATTTTAGAAAACATTCCTTAACCCAGAAGTTTTTACTATTTCTAATGATGGTCTTGCTTTTGACAGTTTTAACTATGCCGTCGAAAGCATCAGGGAGAAGTTAAAGGCAAAGCCTCTGATTCTACAGGTAATTGGTTAATTGATATAACATGCTAGTATTTCCTCATCAATTTATTGTGGCATGCACACTTTGAAACAAACTCAAACTGTGAGTACAGCTGAAGGTTTTGGTTGAAATGGTCAGGTAAGATGTCTTGTCACCGGCGGGGTTCTGCATTCACATTATTTAACAATATGAAGCACGCCCTGACTTACAGCTGCCGATTGGTGAAGCCAGAACTTTCCAAGGAGTGGTGGATGTGGTAAACAAAGAAAAACTTCTCTGGAATTCTAACTCTGGAGATGGAAAAGACTTTGAGAGAAAACCCCTCTTGGAAACAAGTGATCCGGAATTGCTGAAGGAGACTATTGAAGCAAGGAACTCCTTAATTGAACAAGTAAATACTTTATTTTAAAATTCTGTAAGTGTTCAGTAGCTTTTTGACATATTTATTGTGAAACTTTATATAAAATTACATATGTACTATGTAAAATGCAGTGAATGAAGATGGACGCTGATGTGTCTGCCACCCATAAGCAAGTGAAATAGCTGCCTGCTTTCTCTTTACCTGAACATCCCTTTAAGTTATTTGTTCATTTATTTTTATGTGTATGAGGGTTTTTCTTGCATATATTTGTGTTTACCATATATATGTATATATACACACATACACATATGCATATATACATACATATATATACATACATATATGTTAGTATATATATAAATATGCATATATTTGTGTTTACCACACATATACACACATATATACATACATATATATACACATACATATATATACACATACATACATACATACATACATACATACATACATACATACACACACCTAGTGCCCAGGGAGGTCAAAAGAGGGCATTGGGATCCTCTGGAACTGGAATTACAGATGGTTGTTGATTGCCATGTGGGTGCTGATATATGAACTTGTCCTCTGCAAAAGCAACAAGTACTCTTAACTGTTCAGTCATCTCTCTATCCCTAGTTTGGTTCTATTGTGGTGTGCTCAGAGTTGAACCTAGGACTTGGTAAATAGATGGTAACCATGTGCTTTGTCTCTGAGCTGTGCTCCTTATACCCCAGCATATTATGGTAATCTGAGCATTAGTTTGCATATTCTTTCCTTATAAGTGGAGTGGTATTGTTTTATATTTTTCTTGTTTTATATTTTGGTGGAGACTGGTCACTGTAAGCACAGGTAGTGACAGTTTATTCTCAGTGTTTGAGGTGCTCTGATGTATTATTATAGCAGTCCCAGTACTTCAGAGATTGAGGCAGAAGGATGGATGCGAGTGTAAGGCCAACCCAGGCTACACAGTGAGTTCCTGGCCAACCTGGAATTACAGTGACCTGTCTCCAAGAAACAAAAGACAGAGACACTGTGTTCTGCCTCCTTTGTGACGTGGAAATTTTTCCTGAAATCTCAACAAAAGAAACACTGCATCAAGGAACCTTCTTATCTCCTTTATCAGTTGTCAAATTCCTTAGTAAATTAAAGCCACGAGTTTATTATACTCAGTATGTAACTCAGGTCTCTCAAAACTTTAATAGAATGTAACAAGATTGTTAATGCTGTAATACTTACACAATATCAATAATACCTATGCTAGGCTTCTTGAATCTTACAGTAAAGCATTTGAATCTTTGAGTTTTCACTTCACAATTGAATTGGTCCAAGTAAAGATAAGATTTTTAAGACAGTCTTGACTGTGTTTGTTGCCCAGACTTGCCTATAACATGCCGTTCTATTGCCTCATACTCTTGAGTGGGGTTGCAAGTGTGCACTACCATACCTGCTCAGCCCAGACAGGTGCTGGCAGCGTTTTCTAACGTCTGTCTTATACAGATCGACATATTTAGAGAAATTATTTGCCATTTATATCTTACAGTATTCATTGACTTTATAATAAACATAATAATGAGTGGTATTGAGATAGTGGCTATTGAGGGCCTGGTGTTTGCTGGGTTAAGTGCTGCATGTGCACTCTTAGTCTCACATTCATGTTTCATCCTCTACAGAGAAGGAGTAGGAGACAGACAGAGTGTTTAAAAGGGTTTATAGCTAGTGAGGGGCGGAGCTCTGAACTCAGCTCAGTATCAGATCAGCTCAAATTGCTNTCTCTCTCTTTCTTTTTTTATGTAGTCCTTAGTGGCCTGGAACATGCCTTGTAGACCAGGCAGCCTTGAATTCACAGATCTGCCTGCTTCAGCTTTCCAAGTACTGGTGTTTAAAGACATATGCACCATGCCTGGTCTAGACCTGCTTCTCTAGATTAATAAGGCATAAAAAGAGCAGGAGCAAAATTGTCATTGATCATGAATTGGACACATAATTCGTTCCTTTTTTGAGTGTGTGTGTGCAATTTTAATACTAAACAGTTGTAGGCATAAAGAAGGATCTTATAATCTAGGTGAGTAGCCAAAACACAATTGCATATATTGATTTTTACTAGGATATGATAGTGTATGATGTACATAAAAAGAATGAGGTATCAGTAGCTAATAACAGTTGCCAATTATATGTGTATATAAATATCTTTGTATGAATGTATGAATGTGGAGATAATTTAGAGAACAAGATCATCTCAAGTGCATTAGCTACCAAAACCAAACAAACAAAAAAGAACCCCCACAAGTATGTACTGAAGAATGTAGAGCAAATTTAATCCTTGTATGCTGCAGTGGGAATACAGTGATAGGGTTACAATAGAAAGCCATATAGGAAGGCCTGGATAGATGGCAGTAGTTAAGAGTACTTGTTTTTGCAGACGACCCAGGTTTGAATCCCAGCACCAACACAGAGGCTAACAACTGTTTGTACTCCAGTTCCAAAGTATCTGACACTTTCTTCTGACCTGTGCAAGCACCAAACACACATGTGGTGCACAAACATACATGCAGACAAAATACTCGTACTCATAAAATAAACATAAATACATCCTTAATAAGGAAAGAAACCATATGGGAAACACCATATGGGAAACACCAAATGGAGGCTTCTCCAGACATTCCTTTTGGGGTATGTACATCCAAAGAATTAAAAGCAGTGTCTTGAAACCACCCCCAATCCTAGTAGTGTTATTCACAGTTGACAAATGCAGAAACAACTCAACAGTTAACAGATTAACATCAACCAATGAGTAGATCAACAAAATGTAGACTGTTACTCTCCCCTGAAAGGGAGGGGAGTTCTGCCATCAGGTGCATCAGTGCTCAGTGAAGTACATGGGCTACAAGTGCTGCGTGCCTACTTTGTGAGGGATCCAGAGACACAGAGTGGAATGGTGGCTGCCAGAGGGGAAGGTGGGGAGTTGTGTAGGCTTTGGGTGTACAAATTGAAACACTTCGGAGATTGCATAATAATAATACAAATGAGGTTAATACTACTGAGCTATGCCTAAAAATGATTATGATAGCAAACTGTTTTAAAGAGGCTATAATGGTAAAACTTGAACCACAGTTAAATTTATCTTAAACTGAGGTCGTTAAGTATGAACTAGAATCAGCTTTCTGTGTCTTAGGGCATCTTTGGATAATAATAGCTAATAATTATGGGCCACTTACTGCATGTTCTGAAAGTATGATTAAAAAGTATGAATAGATCCTCACTACAGCCCTAAGAGGAAAGTGACCTGGACCAGCAGGTTGTTCTTCAGTGGCAGGGTCCTGATGGCGTGGTGCCATGGCATGAGAAACAGAGAAGATAAAAACTGGGCTTGTGAGACCTGCACAAATTTTGTCTTATGTTACACAAGTTTATTAAGAAGTACAGCATTTTATATACTGCTTGCAGGGTGAAATATGGGCAACTTCAGCAGAGAGCTAAGTCAGACAATGTTGGCAAAGAGAGCACAGGGTACCTCAGACACAGCTGCCTTAGGACTGATAACCACAGCACAGGGGAAAGAGTCGGGTCCCCAGAAGGTGCAACCTTGACTCCTGAGGCACTGGCTCTAGCATCAGGCTGGCCTTGCCAAGTCCACTCCAGGACGAGGACACAGAACTACAGTTTCCTTTGTCCTTTCATCAGGGTCTCTGAGAAAGTTGGGTTGGTGTAGCTCCCCAAGGGAAAGTGCTAGTATTAATTAGTCCTATGAGTTACCAAACGGAGCAGTAATGAAACATGGCTGAAGTCTGCACAGGCTGGTAGTGGGATGACATTTCTAGGGGGTCCAGTTGCAGAAACCGGCTTTAACCTCACGTTCAACTTGCTGCTTTCCAGGCCAGTTAGCCTTGTCTCTGCTATGTCCACTACACTTACAGTTGGTTTTTCTTGTCGAGTGTGAATGTTTTTCTCCTTTGCACTACCACCCACAATTAAAACTGTTTTAGGATTATGATTTGTTTTTGTTCTTTATGACAGTGTCTCGCTTTCTAGCCCGTGCTGTCCTCAAACTGTCCTCCTGCCTCAGCCTCCCCAGTGCTAGGATTGCAGGTGTGTGCCACTGTGCCCAGCCTGTTTTATTAGCTTGCTCTCAGCTGAAATACCCGTTTCTGTTGGCAGATTGTATGAGAAGCACAAACGAGGTAACTGCATTTGTGTTGTTGAGGTGATGCCAACAACCAGCGAGTGAAATGTCTTACTTCAGTCACTATGGTAATCAGATTAGATCTTTCAGTTGGGAATCATGTGCAATCTAATGATCATTATGCATTCATAATGTTAGAGGAGTTCAGGTTGACACATGTTATGGACGAAAAGTCCCCTGGCTTATCCTCAAACTGCCGGTCCTTTTTACGAATATCATCCGTTGTGCGTTAGGCATTTAAGCCAATAATGTGATTACATCCACCCTTTGGCTCTCTTAACTTCAGGAGATTCACAGTGCTTTCTCAATTCCCACTTTCCTTTTCTTTGGAAAGCAAAACAAATGAAAACAAAAACCAAATTGTGTTTTCAAAATGTGTAAAGAGTTGTATGACTTGTGCATGGCAGGTTATCCTACTGCCTTGAGCGATCTCTCTGGTGCATGCTTGTAAAGTTGCTATCTAAGGATGACACTAAATGCAAGTTACACAAGTTTGTCTTTCTTCACAGGTTGCGGATTTGGATGATGAATTTGCTGACTTGGTTTTAGGAGAATTTAGTGACAATTTTGATTTGGTACCAGCTGAAAAGGTAATGTGTAAATAACATTTAAACAAAATCTTACTAAGTGAATATGGTTTGGTTTTTTTGTCTTTGGAACGTGTATATGTGTGTGTGTTAACTTTTTACACTATTAAAAAATGGTGGCTTATGCTGGGCGGTGGCATACACCTTTAACCCCAGCACTGGGGAGGCAGAGGCAGGTGGGCCTCTGAATTCAAGGCCAGCCTGGTCTACAGCATGAGTGCCAGGACAGCCAGGGCTACACAGAGAAACCCTGTTTTGATGAACTAAAAAAAAGTGGCTTACAAATAAAAGTCACTGCTCCTATTAGGGCTTAGTGCCAGCAGCGTGTGCAGAGTTGGAAGTCGAGTCAGTTTTCCTTCCGTAGAGTCAGGGACAGTTAACCTTCTCTTATTGGTAGCTCTCTAAGTGGGCCTGAGGCCCACTCAGTAGGAGGTGAGGTCCTGGTTCTCAGAGGAGGAGAACCTACTCCTGCCCCTTTCGTAGGGCAGCAGAATTCCTAGCTGCCTTCTAAACCACGTCCTTATGCCCACGGTAAGTGCGGCTCTCTGGATCTGCAGAAAACAGCAGCTGGCCGTGATCAGCCCCAGTGCATACAACCATTTTTCAGTATTTTTCAGCATCTGATGTACCTTAAATGTCTCTGTCTTCTGACGCTTCTCAGTATTTTCAGAGACCTCACTGTAAGGCTCATATAGACTTACTCTAGGGAACAAGAGACAACACTGACATCCCGCGTGCTGAGTAGTGATTAAGGTTACAAAACAGTGAAGCCATACAGAATGGTGGAGGTGTGGGGAATAGTGCTGGCTTACACGGGTGTTCAGGACAAGCGTCTGACTGGGAGAGTCTCATGGGAACAGGTATACTGTGTACAGATCCATGCTTGTTCTCCGTGTCTGCCTTTAGCTACAGACCGCAATACACAGAGTGACGCTGGCTCAGGCCGCAGTGCCTGTGCTGTGTGGGAGTGCCTTGAAAAACAAGGGTGTACAGCCCTTGCTGGATGCCGTCACTATGTACTTGCCGTCACCTGAGGAGCGTGAGTATGGCTTTCTGTAAGTATGTGACCAAATACGTTAAATCCATGCACCTGGAAAAATGAAAGGCCTTGTTTGATAAAAAGTAGCCATTTAAAGTAGCCTTTAAAAAAATAGAAAACAGTGGTAAGAATACCTCTGTAAATAAATGATACAGAGCCGTAGTTTTCACTTGAAAATGACATTTTTGCTTTCTTTTAAAACTTGTCATAGTTGGTAGAACTGTGCAGGTGTCTTTTTCCCCAGAGAGCTGATTCTGCCATCTGTGTTGGAGTTTTGGTTTTTTGTTTTGTTTTTCTTTTTTTCTTTTTAAAGTTTTATTTATTTATTATGTACACAGTGTTCAGCCTTCATGTATGCCTGCCGACCAGAAGAGGGCACCAGACCCCACCATAAATGGTTGTGAGCCACCATGTGGTTGTGGGAATAGAACTCAGGACCTCTGGAAGAGCAGTCAGTGCTCTTAACCTCTGAGCCATCTCTCCAGCCCGTTTTGTTTTTCTTTAAGGTTGTTACTCATTTAGTAGATTTGTTTATATTCGTCTAGATTTCAGGATTTTCCTATGGTAAATATTCTGTGGTTTTGTTTTTCAAAAAGATCATTGTTCCTTCCTGCTGTCCAGCTCTTGACTTGCATAATAGATTTTTAACATCTGAAGTAGTGTTAGGCAGAATAGCAGTGAAATGGGTTTTATGTTAAGGAAGACAATGATTTTTCACATCTAAATTGGAAAGGCATCATGGGACATGAGTGTGGGCGTGGCTTCATGTAGCCTTGTCCCAGCTAATCTAGTGATAGAACTCATCTCCCCCAACCTAAAAAATCGAGTGAGTTCATCTTTGTTAAGCATAAGGACTGGTGCTGGCATGTAGAAAATTTCCTTATTTGAACCATTAAAGTTAAATGCAGAAGTCTAACGAGGAGTGAGACTGGAGAAAGACTATTGTCAGAAGTGCTTAACTTACTCTGCGGCATAGACTTCCTTGAGACTGGTGAAAATACCATTTATCTTTTTTCAGAAAAGTGCACCTATGCACAAAAATCTGTCACCTTCAGGAAAATTCAAAGCTTTACATTTCTTTAAGAATACCATCTCTGTGAACAAGTTCCAGTTTCCATGGCAGACTGATGGTGTTATCAGCTACACACGAAGTGAGAGCCCGACAGCAACAATCAGCACATTCATTTATCCTGTGCATTCCTTGGCTTTATGACCTTTGAGGGTACACTTTTTAAGGAGAGAATTTGTGCAATGAAGATATTTGCAAATATGGCAGTACTTGAAAGAGAACCCACTATTTTATTTTATTTTATTTTTTTTATTGGTAAGCTCTCCATGGTAAGCTCTCCATGAAGTGATGGAAGAGAGGGTTGAGTGACATTACTTCCTGGACCTGGATAACTTTACTAAAGATACATGTGATCTTTGGAGAACCCTGGTGATCTGTTCAGAGAGCTGGGCCTTGCCTTCTCTAATGCCTCCCTTGCCTTGCAGGCAGTGGTATAAGGGTGACTTGTGTGCACTGGCATTTAAAGTGCTGCACGACAAGCAGCGAGGACCCCTGGTTTTCCTGCGCATTTACTCGGGCACACTGAAGCCCCAGTTGGCCATCCATAACATCAACAGAAACTGCACGTAAGGGGAAGATTTTGGCTGTTTTCTAAAACTGAACTCATTTATTTCAAAGTACTTTACTGTTATAAATTATGTTTTTTATAGGGAGAGAATGAGTCGTCTGCTTTTGCCATTTGCTGACCAGCATGTAGAGATCCCTTCCTTGACTGCTGGTAATATTGCTTTGACAGTTGGTCTTAAACAAGTGAGTGACCACATGGGTTCCATAGCAAATCATGTAAATGTGATTTATAGTTTATAATAGCAAAAATTTTACAAATCATCTGAATGTCATTATATGAAATATGATGGCATAGTCATCAATATGACTGAATACCGTACATTAGTTAGAAAGATAAACAGATTAAGAGAAACCCACAGACAGAATGAATTATAGTCAAATGAAGTTCAACACCAAGTAAAGTCGACTACTTGTTGAAATGTGTATGTCAAGTTTACTTAAAATACTGTTTTATTTGCATGGAATTTTCACCTGTTTGTGTGTTTGTTGGGGGTCATGGGGAGGGTCTCTCTTTCTCCGTCACTGAGTTGCCCAGGCTTGCCTTGAGCTTGCTGTCCATCCCTGGCTGGTCTCAAACTCTCTACTGCTATGCTTGGTGAGTGTTTACCTGTTTGATCATGACAGAAAGTTTGATCTAACCATACAACTGATCAGATAATGATGAAAGACATTTTGCTATCAAGAGCTCATTAAGGGCCAGGGCTTGGGTGTCTTTTGTTCTTGGTTAGCCTCAGTCTGCAGTGGACTTCAGTGCTTGCACACAATGGACACCACCTAGACATTTATAGAGCGAATGGAAGGACACGCTTAGAGCCACGTCTGGTTTGGATGGGTTAAAACTTTCTTTTAATTCAGATTAGTCAAATGTATTTTTCTATTAAACTTGGGCACATCTCATATTGGAATAAAAATTATTACTTTAACCTTTTTAACTCTTCATAAGTAACTGCAGCTTTCAGAAATGTTTAGGAGAAAACTTCCATGGTCTGAATTTTATACCTGGGATATTTTGGAGAAAGAGTTTCTCTGTGTAGCCTTGGCTGTCCTGGAACTTTCTCTGTAGACCAGGCTGGCCTCGAACTCAGATATCTGCCTGCCTCTGCCTCCTGAATGCTGGGACTAAAGGGTGTGCTGCCATGCCTGACTGAACTTTATTATTGTTGTCTTCCTAAAGGCAGGACCTGCTCCTGGTGCATATTTGAAGGAGCATTGCAAACATTTGGAGAGTTGTCTACAGCACAGCCTTGATATAAGCAGAGCAGGAATGAAACAGTTTACATGTAGTCTATACTACTCATGGGCGTATCTTAAGTTGATATAAAATACTGCTGTATCCCCATGGAGCTTTTTCTTAGTGTTTCTCTGTGTGTTCTGCTTAATTGGATATTTGAGGTAATGGAGAATTTTTTTGTAAAACAGTAAGAAATTCCTTTTTTTTCTTCCAGTTTTTCAAAATAGGGTTTCTCTGTAGCATTGGATCCTGTCCTGGAACTCGCTCTGTAGACCAGGCTGGCCTTGAACTCACAGAGATCTGCCTGTCTCTGCCTCCCAAGTGCTGAGATTAAAGACATGTTCCATCACTGCCTGGCAGTAAGAAATTCTTAACTGGTGTTAAAAACATGATGAGTTTTTAGTGAACCTGCCTTGCCATGATGGGAAATTCAGACAGATGAATACATTTTTTTGCCAGTAAATTTTGGTTTGGTGTGTATTATGTATATGTTTCATTATTTGTTAGAATTATGTATTATATTGTTCTGCCTGCATGTATGCCTGCAGGCCAGAAGAGGGCATCATATCTCATTATAGATGGCTGTGAGACATCATGTAGTTACTAGGAATTGAACTGAGGTCCTCTGGAAGAACAGCCAGTGCTCTTAACCTCTGAGCTATCTCTCCAGCCCTTCTAGAACTTATGACAATGACATTTTAGGTAGAGTTATTACACAAGGTAAATGAGCTTTGTTTATGTAGAGTTGTAAGATCTGTGAATTTATTTCCTTCAGTTGAATGAGAAGAATGTACTACACTAACATTCTGTCTAGTGGTTTTGAGTGGAAGAGTGCTAGCCAGGAAGCCGTCCCATTTGCTTGCAGACTGCCACTGGAGACACCATAGTCTCTTCCAAGTCCAGCGCCTTAGCTGCAGCTCGTCGAGCAGGAAGGGAAGAAAAGAAGCACGGGAAAAACAGTGAAGCAGAGAGTCTGCTGTTGGCGGGGGTGGAGATCCCAGAACCTGTTTTCTTCTGCACCATAGAACCCCCGTCAGTGGCTAAGCAACCAGGTACAGACAGTCTTTGTGTCTCAGTTCATTGGTGTCTGTAGTGTGTGGAAAGTAGTCACAGTGAGTTCTCAGGAGACTTCCTGCATGATAGAGTTAGATTTTACTTGCCTTTACTGTTCAGCATTTCTTGTGGTTTGGTCTGTGCTTTACTTAAATCGCTTTGACTTTTACAAACTCCATATATATCTTAGCCATTTTTTCTACTTTCATATACTTCTCATTCTTATTCTTGTAATACTTTTGTTGGTTGGTTGGTTGGTTGGTTGTATTGTTTTTTTGGTTTTGTTTTTGGCTTACAGGGTATCTTTGCATAGCACTGGCTGTCCTGGAACTCGTCCTGTAGACCATGATGGCCTCAAACACAGAGGTCCACCTGCTTCTGCCTCCCAAGCTTTGGGATTAAAGGCTTGCACACACCCCCCCCCGGCCTTGTAATGCTGTTTATGGGATTCTAAGTAATTGACCCTACCTTGCCCTGCCCTTCTAGTGTGTTAGATTAATTAGGACATGAATTTTAACTAACTCACTTTTTTGCATCTAAAGTATGAACCAGTTCTGACTTCCTGAAGATGGTGTGCCATTTTGTGTTGTGGTTTCTCTTCTTTGCCATAGTCTTGCTTACACTGTAATGGTTTTCCCTGAACTTGTCTGTCTTTAAAACGCTGTAGGTCTCATCTCAAACATCAATGCTTTATGAGGCTCTCAATGAATACTCAGTTATGAAGACTACCTAAAGACAAGCTTTATAGTTTTCTTTACTCCCTTTAAAGATGACGGGGACTCACAGATTATGGGAGAATAAGAACAATCTTTATTTCCTCTCTGTATCTCCTGTGATGTAATGGGAAAGAAAATCTCTAACCGGGTGGGGTTGCAGTTCTTCATCTACTCAGCTAGAGTGCACATGAAAGAAATCAGAGTGCAGATGTAAGACCCTGAGTAATGAAAGAAGCCGTGTCTTTTCTTGTCCAGTTGCTGAAGGAACAGTATCTAATGTAAGGCAGATGTAGAGGGGCTGGAGCAGCGGCTCAGTGATTAAGAGCACTTGCTCTATCAGAGGTCCTGAGTTCAGTTCCCAGCACACACACAGCTACTCGCAACTGCCAGTAACTCAGGTTCCAAGGATCTGATGCTCTCTCTGGTTTCCTCAGTAACAACCAGTTATTGGGACATATTTACATACAGGCCCTCATCCATAAAACATTTAAAAGAAAAACAAAAAGAAAAAGATACAGCAAAATTCCAAATCTGAAATGCATGAAATTTGAACATTTCTCATCTCAAGCATTTCAGATAAGGGATATTCATCCATTATTATTATTACTATTTTAACATGAAGTAATAGAAAAATTATTAGTGAGTCAAGAGATGACTCAGTGGTTAACAGCACCCCCTGTTCTTGCAGAGGACTGGTTTGGGTTCCCAGCATCCAGTGCTGGATCATGGTGACTAGCAACCATCTGTCACTCAATTTCCAGAGAATCTGACACCTTCCTTTGGCCTCCAAGAACATCAGCATGCAAATGGTGCATAGACATACAAGAAGTCAGAGTACTCTTACACATAAATCTTTTTAAAGCACTATTTTTTATGTGAAGTCTTTGAAATATGGTATGCATTTTACATTTATAGTACCTATTAATTCAGAGCAGTAATACTTAAAATGCCCAATGGCTACTATTGGACAGCACAGCTCTAGAAGGCCTGGTTTATATACCTAAGAACAATTTGAATGAATATAGTGATAAAGGTTAGCTTTTTTTAAAAAAAAAAAAGATTTATTATGTATACAGTGTTCTGCCTCCATGTATGCCCGCACGCCAGAAGAGGG
>LOJH01001879.1:4099-15630 GCA_001685095.1 Ellobius talpinus
GGAATTGAACTCAGGACCTCTGGAAAAGCAGCCAGTGCTCCTAACCTCTGAGCCCTCTCTCCGGCCCCAAAATCCACATTTCTAAAACAAATTGAGTGACTAGCTTTACATATACATTTGAGTAAAGACTCGGGACGCTTGTAGAGGCTGTTCCTGCTGTGTAGGGCTCTCAACCCCCATGTGATATTCAAGCCACAGCTGCATACTAGGAGTGGCATTGAATTGTGCAGAAAATATGCTCATTGGGTTTGTCTTCCGCCTGGGTGTGAAAGACTGTGTGCTGATCCTTAACACACAGCACGTGCCGACCATCAGTCAGGCTTCCTAGTGGTTGATTTCTGTTTTAGGTCGTTGTCCCGGTGTAATTGGAGTGACTGGCTGAGTGAACCAGTGTGCTTTTTATCAGAGAGACCCAGAAGGAGCAGTCCCGGCACCTTGAAAAATGTGCTGAGGTAGCTTTTTGCCAGAGTAAGGCGGAAGTCGGGTAATTAAATGAAGACCACACGAGCTAGATGCACAGGGAACAGGTGCTGCAATGAAGTTCAAAGTTCAGAGGTCTCCTGGGAAAATGCTGCGGGTAGTAGCGTTGGGGTGAGCCCTCAGGCAGGTCTGTGGAAGGAGGCAGGCCTGAGGAGGGAGAATCCCAGTCCAGAGGAAGGCTCAGTAGCCCCATGCAGCCTCAAACTAGGATGATGTACAGGGCCATGCCCCTACAGGCTCCCAGTGCCTGTCCCTCCTAACTGCCTACTGAGTGCTGTGGGCTCCTACCTCACCTGTCACTGCTGATGACAGAAGGCTGAGTGGCAAAGCTCTGGCCACTTCAGAGATGAGGTTTAAAGCTTAAGCAACTTTGTTTTGGGGCATTTATTGGGGGAAGCTGCGGCAGGAGCATGTCTCATTGTCTTGTGCATGTGTGCTAGGCAAGCCACATCCCCAGCACCAAAGTTTAGTAACTTAATGTGTTTTGAATGTTTGCCTGCATACATGACTGTGTGCCATATGAGTGCCTGGTGCCCAAGAGGTCAGAAGACAGCATAGGATACACTGGGACTGGAGTAAGGACAGTTGTGAGCTGCCATGTGGATACTGGGACCTGAACCCAGGTTCTCTGTAAGAACAACCAGTGCTGAGCCATCCCTCCAGCCTTAAATTCAATTATTTTATTTTATTTTTTTGAGACATGGTCTCTTAATAGAGCCCTCGCTGTCTTGGAATTTACTATGTAGACCAGGCTGGCTTCGCGATCACAGAGATCTGCTTGCCTCTGCCTCCTGAATGCGGGTACCTTTAGATACTCAGAGAAAGAAGGAAAGAAAACAAATCAGGGCACAGCAGAAGCCGTCCCTACTGTCAGTGTGTGATGCAGCGATTCAGGCAGCTTTGGGGTTTTAGGAGCAGCCCTGTGGCCCCACAGGCCTTTGTTGCTCTGTGTGGTCTGGGCAGTAGCTGGCAGGAAGCTGGCATTAGAGGAGAAAGTGCCCATACAGAGACTCTGCAGTTCTGTATTGATGTGGAGTCAGGAGCAGGCACCCTGGAGAAGCTGGGGCTCAAAGCAAGCAGACACTCTCCCCGCAGAGGGCATTGGCTGCTCTCTCTGTTGTGGTTGGGGGACCATAACCTGGATTCTAGGCTTGATAGAAGATAGTACTGTAGCCACCATTTTAAGTCAAACCCGGCCTGGTGCTTGCTTTCCTGGAGCTCCAGCTGCGTTGTAGTCTATGTGCTGGTGAATGATTGGCTCTCGAGTGTTCCTTTTTGATGACAATATCATGGATGGAGATTTTAAAGACAGATTCCAACAGGGGCCCGGCAGCAAGGGGAAGAAGTGAGATGTGGGTGTGAGATGGGAGGGGGTGGGTTGTGCTGTACATGGCCTGGCTCACCTGACCGCCAGCTGCCGACCTCAGTCAAGCATGGCCGAGGAGTCATGGGACTCAAGTTATTAGTCTTTGTTCCTCCAAGAAAAAGCCTGAAACTGGACATTGTGTAAGTTTCTATTTTAGCGTGGGCTGTGCTGTATCAGCACTGCTGTCGGCCACACTGGGCACCCGCCAGCGAGTCTCCAGCTTCCCCTCTTCATCTCTTGAGATAAAGTAACTGAGTCAGTGAAATGGACCCAGCGATCCTCCTAGAATCCACGCACAGTGGAAGCAGCCAATGACCCGAGTGTCTGTGCAGACACAAGCCTAAGTAGCATCCCTCCTGTGAGGGCAGGACGGGGTTCCCTATGAGGGGTTGAGGGTAGCGGAAGGAAACAGCATGAGTGCCAGATGAGAAACAGAGACTCCCCTGCCTGTGGTCTGTGTAAGCATAGATGGTACCAGAGGATGTGGTCTGTGTAAGGATAGATGGTACCAGAGGGTGTGGTCTGTGTAAAGATAGATGGTACCAGAGGATGTTTTTCCTGACAGGACCACCTGTTTGCACAAGGGCCCTCAGCTAGGTCCCGCCCCCTAAGCCAGCTCTATCCGCATGTCCAGTGTATATGTGTGTGGCCCTCAACACCCAGTGTAAGTGCCTCGGAGGGGTCAGTGAGCTGACTACATGCTCTTGGGCACATGGTGTCCCTGTTGACCTTCGCAAATAGAATGTTGTGGGATGCTGTGTTAGTGCTATGGATTCTCTACCTAGAGCCCGCCCCTGCCCCGTGTGTAACCCCTGCACTTTACCCTGTGTCTTCTCTTGTATGTCCGTGTGTTTGCCCCATGTCTCTCCTGTGTGTTTCCACTGTGTTTGTCCTTCCGTCTCCCCTTGTGTGCTCCCATGTGTTTGCTCATGTGTGTTCACCCGTATGCTCCCACAGTGTTTGTTTATGTGTGTCCTCTGTGTGCTCCCAGTGTGCCCCCCACCTCCCTGTGTGCTGCCCGCCCTGTGCTTCCTCTGGTACTCCCCGGTGTGTTCCCTCTGTGCTCGCCACTCCTGTGTGCTCCCCCTGTGTGCCCCTTGGCTGGTCGTGTGTTCTCCTTTGCGGCGTCTCTGCTCCTGCTCTGCTGACTGCTGCTGTGACCTCTGCTTCCATATTGCTCCTGCCTGGTTTGAGGTAGTGTACTTTCTTGGGTCCAGGATGCTTGTCATTGTCCGCGCTCACTGATCTCTTTGCTGCTTGGGTTTATCTTTTTATTTCATTTTATTTTAAGGAGCAGATTTATTTATTTATTTTTGATTTTTTGAGACACGGTTTCTCTGTGTAGACCTGACTGCCCTGGAACTCGCTCTGTAGCCTAGGCTGGCCTCAGAGATCTGTGTGCCTCTGCCTACTGAGTGCTGGGATTAAAGGCTTGCACCACTAGGCCCAGCAGATATTTTAAATTTAGTAGAGTATCATTTTCTTTTCTAGGCAGTGCCTTCTGAGAGCTGCACAATGCATAAGCCAAGGCTCAATGCACTCTGCATGTTCTTGTAAAGGTTTTTTGTTTGGTTGTTTTTTTGTTCTGTTTTTTTTTTCAAGACAGGGTTTCTCTGTGTAACAGCCCTGGCTGTCTGGCTGTCTTGGCATTGGCTCTGTAGATCAGGCTGGTCTCAAACTCACAGAGATCCACCTACCTCTGGCTCCCATGTGCTGGGATTAAAGGCGTGCATCACCACGGCCTGGCCTCTTGTAGAGGGTTTAAAGTCCACTTTCCATTCTCCTGTCCATAGTCTCTGTGGAGTATCCTTCTGATGAATGCTGTAATGGTCCATGCCATGTTCCATTATTCCCAGGTGCCCTTGTTATCTTTGTTGTTCTGGAAAACAGCATTTTAAAAATACACTCTTTGCATTACTAGCCCCTTGCTGGTATTATACTGAGGTGGAGTTGACTGTTGGGTATTATTGTCACGGCTGGTCACCTAGCTAGCTGTCCCTCATAGTTTGTTTGTTGAGTTGTAATGTTCTGCACACACATCCATGACATCAAGAATGACAATGGCTTTGTTTCTTCCTTGTGCCATTAGTAGTCCTCTTTCTGCCTTCCTGGCTGGCTCAGGGCATTGGGATGGGGCTGAATGGACAGTGATGGCCATCTTGTCTAGCGTCTGAGTTTAGGAAGTGATCCTAATTTCCCTCTTTGCTGTTGATTCAAACATTGCTGCTTAATTTTCAACTTTCCTGTTGCTTCTCCTCAGAACAGAGGATGTGACCATGAAAAGTGCGGGGAAATTAAAATGACATTAAGGAGATCAAAACGAAAGGTCCACCATGTCAGATGCTGAAATGAAACACCCTACCAGGATGGCTAAGCTGTAGCAAGGCCCCTGGGCGAGTGTTGGCCCTGCTGTGGGGCAAAGGGAATGATAGCGTGCAGCCGCTGTGCCTGGTACAGACTCGCAGAAACTGTGGGAAGCTGGTTCAGCCCAGCTGCACACCTACTGTGTTCCCCTTAGGAGACACAGGCTGACGTGTTCAAAACCTGCTTATTAAGGTCTCTCTAAATTCCTGTTTCCAATGAAAATGGAAAAGTAACTTGTGAGTACACACACACACACACACACACACACACACACACACCATGTAGCATGCTTTTGTGGTTTTATTTATAGTCAGTTGTTATGGTCCAAGATATTAAATCGAAACCCCCATAAATAAAGAGTTTATCAGTTTGAAGTTATGTCCTGTTCCGAACTCATACCCTTCTGTTCCACCTCACTGTATCCACGCCGTGTGTTCTACCTCCTTCAGTGTCAGGTTGCTGTCACGGTGTCATCGTGGTGACAATTAATTCTGTCAACTTGATAGAATTAATAATCACATCCATTGTTAGAAAAGCCCAGCTCTGTGATTTCCAAAGACAAATTGATCCCGATCAGCCCCTCGGTGGGTTCATAATACAATGGCATCGTTGAGAGGGGGTAACAGGTCAGGAGTGGTGTCTGGTTAGAGGAAATAGGTCCCTGGAGGCATGTCCTTGGACTTGTATCTTCCCTGGCTCCTCTTGTGCCCATTTTTCTTTGCTTCCTGTCTCTCAGGAAGTGAAGTACGGCATTCCTTCATGGGCGTCCATCACCGTGACACTGCCCAAGGATGCAGGGCCAAGCCATGGAACTCTCTGAAATCCTGAGCCAGTGTCTGTCCTCCTGCAGGTGGTTTCATTGCCGCAGTGACAAATGTCGGGTGCTGTGTGTTAAGTCCCTTGTTTTGCTTACCAGTGGCTCTCAGTGGGCACCAGGGTGTGAGACACAGAAGAGGGGGGCAGACTGCTGCTCACTGCTGTATTTCGGGGCCTGCAGGGAAACCACTGTACAGGATGCCGTGCTGCCCACAGTTCCAGGCAGCCTGAGAATGGATAGCAGGGAGTACCTTTTTCACACTGTGGGCAAGCCAGTAGCTGTGAAGAAGAGGAGCGAGGGCTCAGTGAGATGGCTCAGCACGGAAGGAAAGTTGCCTGCTACTAAGCCTGATGATGACCTGAGTTTGATCCTGTGGACCTACTTACATGTGGAAGGAGAGAACTGATTCCCACAAACTGTCCTCTGACCTCCATGTGTGTGCTGTGGCACATGTGTAACATACACATACAAATAAATGTGGAAAAGGGAGCAAGAGACATGTATGTGCTGCTTGACTCCACTCAGAGCCCAGCAGGATTGTGGCCTCACTAGCAGGATGCTCAATGAGCCTCGGGTGGACCAGCAGACTTAGCTCATGACCTCAGTGCCGGCTGGACCGTGTGTTCAGTTTGTGGGTTGCACACTGAAGATATGTCGCCAGTTTACATATTGTTCCTAAGTAAGGAGTGACAGGAGAGTTAAACAAGTTAGCAGTGTAGAAGACAGAGCCCATAAAACATAATTAGAAAGCCAGACCTGTCTCACCTTGCTCTCCTAACTCTTGGGCAGTACGCTTTGCTGGAGTGGGAGCTGGCTGCATTGAGGGCCTCCCTGGGCTTCCTGGGAGTGGAAGTTAAGAGAGAACAATGGAGAGATGCCTGATCATGAGGGACAGAAAGCAGGCAGGCGGTGTGTCGTTACTCCTCGGGAGCAGGTGATATCCAGGCCTGAGCTTGGAAAGTTGTGTGTGGGGCAGGTCAACCTTTAAAAAAAAGGCTCACACCAGAGCTTAGGGTGCTCTCCCACAGCTTCCTCGGGAAAGGGATTTATGGCTGAGGTTGTACATGAGGTCGTAGGTGTGTCAGAGTGCTGGAGCTGACCAGTGTGCACAGTCTACTGTGGGTCTAGGACACAGCCAGGCTAGACAGGGAACCGGTGTGTTACTGGGACAGCTATGTGCAGAGGTGGGGCACTGCGCTGACAGGGGGAAAAGAGCCTGCTCCCTGGCTGTGTAGCCAGGTGTCACAGTGACAGGTTGGCTCAGGTACAGCTCTGTGGTAGAGTGCTTGCTTTACTCATTCAAATCCCTGGGGCTTCCTGTGCTGGGAAAACGCTGGCATGGGGCTGTGTTGGGCTCTGTAGATGAAGCCATGGAAGCCCTCTCCAGGTATGGAGGGCACAGGAACTACAACACATCAGATACAGTGACTGAAGTCACGTGGACTGGAAACCACCTTCTTAGAACAGATTTCACATCCCGAGGCTGGCACCTTCAACTGAGGAGGCCCTGGGGAGGGATGGGCCTCTTGGGACCTGTCCATGGGGGGTCACTGTTGGCTGAAGAACAGATGATGTGTGCCAAGGAGGAGTCTCCAGATACAGCTCCTGGGGCCATCAGGATGAGGGTTCAGATGGAATGGAAGGGAAGAACGTGTTTCCAAAATTCCTACATGGAAATAAATAGTAACTTCACAGAAGGGGCCACCTGGGTGGGAGGTAGGTGGCTCGGTGGACTGTGGTGTCTGCTTACCATAGCCCCATGAGAAAGAGAAGGCCCGCTTCATGCAAAGGACAATTTTCTCATCAAGAGGGGTTGGTGGTACATGCCTGTAATCCCAGCATTTGGGAGGTTGAGGCAGGAGGATGGTGAGTTCTAAGCTAGCCTGGGTACATAGCATGGCACTATCTCCATTTTTCCCCTTTGTCCTCTTGTTTCCGAGACTATCTTACCGAATGGGCAAAGGCCTTCTCTGCATGTGTTGAACTGGGCATGAGACCCCCCTTCTCCTTGTTCTCTGGGTGAACTGTGTGCTGGATTTCTTGCTTTAGTGGGCCTATCCGGCTTCTCTGGTTGGCCAAGAGGTGTGATCTGTATGATGTGTTGAGCAGTCTCCTGTAGGTTTGTTAAAATTTGTTTGGAACTCCCTGTGTCTGTTTGGAAGCCAGTCTGGCTCCCCCTATTCCCTGCATCTTTCTTCTGCTTCAGAATCTGGGTTGTACTAATTTCAGGCTGAAGCAGGGGGCGGTTTGAGGGAGGCATTTCCCATAAGTCTCCAGCATTTGAAAACATGGTCCCCAGCGTTTGAAAACGTGGTCCCCAGTTGATGGCTATTTGGAAAGGATTAGGAGGTGTGGCCTTGTTGGAGAAGGTTTGTCACTAGGGGTGGGTTTTAGGTTTCAAAAGCCTTGTGATGTCCCCAGTGCACTCTCTGCTTCCTGTCTGTGCTTTGGGACGTGAGCTCTCAGCTGCTGCCTGCTGCCACGCTCCCTGCCATCACTGTAAGCCCCAAACAAATGCTTCTGTCTAAGTTGTTATGGTATTGTATCACAGCAACATAAAAGTAACCGAGGCAGAGAGATTGTGTGAGGTTGGAGGAATGTGTTTCTTAAGGAGGCTCTTTCTTAGTCTGGGCCTGGTTTTTAAGTTTTGTGTGCGTGTATGTTTATTTCCATGTGTGTGCACGCAGGTATGCATGTGTGTGGAACCAGAGGTTGATGTCAGCCATCGTCCTCTTTTGCTCTCCACCTTATATTTTTGAGACAAGGTCGCTTACCGAACTTGGAGCTCACTAATTTGATAGGCTGGTTGTCCATCAAACCTTAGGCCTCCCCCTGTCCTTTGCCTCCCAATCCTGGGGTTACAGCTACAGTCCCTAGGCCTGGCTTTACATGGGCCCTGGGGATGAAATTCAGGCCTTATCTTTGCAAGGCAAACCTTTACCAGCTGAGCCATCCTCCCAGCCCTGGGATTTATCAGAAGATACATTTTAAAGACCCAGCTCCATCTCTGTAGTGAGCACCATCTTGTCCACATCCCCTTGCCCTGCTGGATGAGCTATTATTTTCCTGTGCCTCCCTGATCTCCTCCACGGATCCAGGTACCTCACACGTTGGGCTCCACGGCATCTCACTTTCCTGTGGGCCAGAGGTTGGAGTGTCACTTGGGGTCACTTGGGGTTATTTCTCTTCACAGTGTGGTGCCTGGTGTGCAGTCTTCTGTGAAAGCCCCTCTAGGAAGAAATCAACTCCAGATTCCTGTGTGGTCACCACCAGGAGTCAGGGTCTTTCTAGTTTGTGCCAATGGGGTTTCTTGACCATTTAAGCCAACACATGAGGGGTGCAAGGGAGAGAATAGGGGGAAGAAGGCAGAGAGAGATGGGTGCAGGTAAGGGAGATAGAGCCCGTACTTAGAAGACAGAAATCGTCATGACTTTATCTTGGTATTATTACACCCTGGTGACCCTTCATCCTCTACCTTTGAGAAGTGCCAGGCTCTGCTGTGGGCAGAAGAGCACCAGGCCCTGTGCTCTGGAGACGAGGGGTGGATGTGGAGGGAAGTGAACCCCTGTGGCAGTGTCTGGCTGTGCCACCTCCCTCTTTTCCTCTCAATCATCAGGTTCTAGGTATGGAGCCATTCTATCCCCTTACTTTATAATCCTGTGCTTAGCCAGGTGTGCTGACACACCTTTAATCCCAGCACTGAGGAGGCAGAGGCAGAGGCAGGCAGATCTCTGAGTTCAGGTCAGCCTGGTCTACAGAGTGAGTTCTAGGACAGCCAGGGCTACACAAAGAAACCCTGTCTGGAAAACAAAACATGAAACAAACAGTCCTGTGCTTCATCTGGCTGGTGGTCCCCTCTTCAGCCAGTTCCTGTCTCCTGGGTGCACACTTGTCTTAGCAAGGAGACTGATCATTTCTCTGGCCACCACCATCATGGCTGATTTTCAATTACTCAGCCTGCACACATCTTTTTATTCCTCTCCCGCACTCAGGCTTTTCCACATGTCTTCTTTCTAGGCTGAAGATGAAGCTTAACACACATTGTGTGTGTGTGTGTGTGTGTGTGTGTGTGTGTATAAGAGACAGAGATAGAGACACAGAGAAACAGGGAGAGAATCTATCAATCAGAGTGTTATTCCCCAGGAGCCATCCACCTGTTTTTTGAGCAGGGTCTCCCTGAATCTGGAGCACACAAGTCCCCAAGACAGGATCCTCCTGACTCCACCTTCATGGTGCTGAGATTTCAAGTGCACACCACCACTTTTTGTTTTTTAAAGATTTATTTATTATGTATGCAATGTTCCTCCTGCATGTATACCTCCATGTTAGAAAAGGGCACCAGACCTCATTACAGATGATTATGAGCCATCACGTGGTTTCTGGGAATTGAACTCAGGACCTTTGAAAGAGCAGCCAGTGCACTTAACTTCTGAGCCATCTCTCCAGCCCACCACCTCTTTTTCTGTGGGTTCTGGGGACCAAAATCAGGTCCCCATGCTTTCATGACAAAGCACTTTACTGACCGAGTCCCCAAACTTAACTTTGAGTGTTTTCTGAGTATTCAGTCTCTTGATGCCCTGGCTTTCTTCCCACAGAAGCCACTTGGCTCCACTCTTTGCTCTGCCCTGCTTTGCCTTGTATATTTTGGGACGTAGGATTGTCCTTACTTCCCAAACATTGTAAGATTTCTTCCTTTCCTTATTTATTTTTCTTCTTCTTTTTAGACAGGGTCTCTTTGTGGTGCCCTGGCTGTCCTGAAACTCATTATGTAGTTCAAGGGTGGCCTCAGACTCATGACTCAGGCCACAAGCACTAGCTGGCCCTTGAGGGGTCTGCCTGTTTCCACCTCTCATCCTACCATCTCTAGGATTATAGACATGCACCCTTCACCTGTTATGCCCAGATCATGGAGTCCCCTAAAAACCGACTAGGAGACCGAGTCCTGTATGTCAAAGCAAAGAGCCTTTATTCAAGCTGAAGCTTGGACTCTCAATCTGTCTGACGTAGCGGTTGAGAGCAGAGTGCCCAGCCCAGTCACAGTCAGAGAAGGTTTTTTTTTTTTAATCATAGTAGAAGTTAGGGTGAGGGGATTTCCAGGGTTCAGGACCCTAATTGGCTGACATTTGTCTAGGGGTCTTGGCAAAAGGAGGATACGTGAGTCCAGGTCAGGGATATCTGATGGTCTTATCTAATCTTATCTAATGGTTGGAATGTCAGGTACTTCCCTATAGATGCTGACCCTCCCTGGGTGGTGTCAGCTTATGGTTGGAACCTGGTGCTTCCTGCCACGGCAGTTGTGGGCAGCTGTGCAGCCTGGGCCCCACATACCCACTTTCTAATGTGGGTCCTGGAGGTCTGAACTCAGGCCCTCACTCATGAAAGGCAAGTGCTTTCCCATTGATCTGTCTCCAGGCTGCTGTGCACACATTTTGGGTGAGTGTGTCTGCAGACCCCTGCAGGATTTATTTGTAATAATCTCTCCATGCTCCTGATGAGAGCCAGGGATGGCTCTGAGCCACAGCTGTGTGGACATGGGATTACCAAGGAGGAACTCAGAGAGTGAAGAAACTACTGATGGTGGTGGGTGAATGTATGAGCCCAGGAGAGCTGAGAAGCTAGGAGCCCCTAAGGAAGAGCATGTGTAGGTGTGCCAAGTGAGTCAGCTGTCTTGGGGGATTCCATCCTGGTGTCAGACTGCCTGTGGAAGACACAACACACCTTCCAGGGAGTTTGGGTTATGAAGGAACCCTTCCTTCTTCAGCTGTCTTTATCAAGGGCTCCCAACCCTCAGGGGACGTGACTACAGAGGGCGTCTGATTTGTCTTAAGCCTTGATTTTCATCAACTCAGTGTCTGCTGCAGATGCAGTAAGCAAGGTTATCATTTTAGTCATGTTTTTCCCACTGAGTCTCTGGCATCTGAAGAACTGCACACAAACCACACCAGCACACACCAGTGATGGTTAAATACTATTGTTTCTTCTTATTTTAGATAAGGTTCAGCCCAGGCTGTCCTTAAGGTTGTGATCTCCTCCCAGCTCAGGCATCTAAAAGCTGGGATCACAGGTGTGTGCCACTTTGACGGTTAGCATTAAAAAATATTGTGTGTGTGTGTGTGTGTTCAAGGAGGCCAAAAGAAGATGCTGAATCACCTCCCCTGGAGCTGGAGTTACAGGTGGTTGTGAGCCACCAGATGTAGGTGTAATGGTTTAAGTAAAATGCTGCAGGTCTCCGAGCGGTGGCGGGCAGCAGGTCTTGAGACCATGGCAGGCCACAAAGACACCATGAAGGCAGCTGGGTCCCAGGCAGAAAGTGTGGTGGGTGACAGGAAAGGGGGTGGGCATGGCTTGTCTCTTAAAGGGACAGGACAGACCATTACAGTAGGTACTTTGAACTGAACTTAAGAGCTCTTAACCACTGAGTCAACTAACTGTTCAACCTTGTGAACATGGCTCTCTTTTCTTCCTTCCTTCCTTCCTTCCTTCCTTCCTTCCTTCCTTCCTTCC
>LOJH01001879.1:17408-32081 GCA_001685095.1 Ellobius talpinus
CCTTTGGAAGAGCAGGCAATGCTCTTAACCGCTGAGCCATCTCTCCAGCCCACTGGAACTAGCTCTTGTAGACCAGCCTGCCTCTGCCTCCCCCCATCCCCGAGTGCTGGGATTAAAAGTGTGTGCCACCAGCACCCCACAGGAGGTAGAGTTTAAGTGAAAGAAAACTCCTAGGTGCCTCGCATGCCATGCTTCCTGGCCCTGACTGAGGACCGCTCCTTGGAGACCATTCCTACCTATTCTTCATGACCCACAATCCTGTTCCTGTCATCCTTTTTGTTCCTACCAGGGTCCTGGACCTCCTTCCCATTTCTTTCCTGCTCTGTGAGCCTTGCTGACTTGACACCCTGTGTTTGGATGGGGCTCACCCTTCTGAAGCCCCTAGCTTGTCTTAGTCCAGGGCAGGGCTCACCAAGTCCACTCTGGTGAGTTGGAAGCCACAGTTCAGTGGCAGGTTCTGAGATGCCACCTCCTTTGCTGTGTGTCTTGACCCTTAGTTTCCCTTCAGGATTCACTGGGCCCTGCTGTCTCCCTTTTCCTCACTTGTGACATTCCCCCGTCTTCCCCTGGCTGTCCTTCTGTCCCTCCTTTATCTCTCTCTGTGTTAGGATGCTCTCATATGCCTGCATGCACACAGGAAGCATGCCATCACAGCTGCACCCATCTCTGCAGCCTCTTCCCACTGTCCACCCCTCTCACTGACCTGGGGATCAGTTAGACCATAAGTGCTGCATTAGACCCTGCCATGATCGGTGGGTGGGCACAGAAGCTGTCCCCACTCTTGGTGTTGGTGTGATGGACACTCCTGGTTGGGTCTTCACAAGCACACTGCAAGTGAAGAGTCTCCATGCTTTCTGCACAGACCACACAGGCCACTCTAGCTTCTGCTCATCTCACCGGTATGCAGCGGAACGACACTGCCGTGGATGCTGCGGTGGCTTTTCACTTTCATTCATTTTCTAGTTCTGAAAGCTGGCACCCTAAGGTTTTGTGTTGCTACATCTCATGGTGAAATACCACAATAGCGTTGTGTGTGCCAAGCCCTGTTTCTAAACTCTACAGTGAGGATGGGTGGCAGTGACTGGCTGACTGTGTGGGGTGTTCATCCCTGACCTCCACTCTGGACTATGTTGGCATGACCCCAGACTTGAAGCTGGATCATGGGTAGTGTGCCCCAGGACACTGCCTCCTTTCTGACTGTAACCTCAATGCATGTGCATTCATCCTGTGTATGAAAGTGGTGTGCACATACACACGGGGCACCATGTGCATGTACTACATACTGTACGAATCCTCGCTTGGCTTCCCAGCAAGGCACCCTTAGGAAGCAGTGATGCTGGCAGTGGCTGCCACACTGAGAAGGGACAGCAGCCGCAGCTCAGGACTAAGTCTGAAAGAGATGTCTAAACCGGCCATGGTTTTCAGGGGATCCCAGAACCTTCCTCCTCTGACCTGCTCCTTCCTCTCCCTCCACAGGCAGCTGAAGAGAATGTGGTTCCCTGTCTCTGTTCTCATGACAGCAGCGCATGTGACAGCCATGCCGGGTACTCACCTGGCTGCAGGAACTTGGCTAATGTGTGGACATTAGCTCTGCCACCGTAACACTGCCCTTTGCCTCCTGGGATGTTTGTCCCTGCACACCAGTGTCACACCAGCCCTTTTCCTTGGTGCTGTGTCACACATGGCTCAGCAAGTCTGAGAGTTTTGCTCTGGTGTCTGTGGGCAGCAGCAGTGGTTGGAAGTCTATGGCTTTCTGCTCAAGGGCTCAGGTGGGTCCCTGTGTGTCTGTCCTTGTCCCTCTCTGCTCCTCACTTGCTGGCCCAGGATGGTGTGTGAAAGCTGTGCTTCTGTACCCCTGGGAGTGCTGTGCTTAAGCTCATTGTGCAGGCCTTCTTCTCAGGGGAGGGTCTAATGGCCTGAGATGAGAATTTCCCAGTTCAGTAGATGTGTGGAGATGGGTCACGTACACATCTGTTGCCTTGTGAAGCAAAACTGAGAAGCATATAATTACATTCACATAGGACAAGTTTATTAGTAGTGATTCTGCCAGTTGCTCCGTCTTCCTCCACATCTACCAAAAGCAAAAGGTATAGCTGGGTGGCCGGCTGCCTCTGGCCACTAGCATAGTGTCAACAGACCTTGGTAACTATTGATACTAAAAGTTCTTTGTGCTGTCCCTTATATGTATGGAAATGGATTTCATAGGCTGTACCTAGGACTTAAAAATGACACCCACCTCTGTGTGAGAATGCTTGGGCATATCTGTGTTGGCTGCAGAATGGTCCCCTCCAACTCAAGATGCCAAGGAAGGGCAGAGGAGAGGGTAGCTGCCATCCCTGGTGGGGTGGTCAGGGTAGAATTCATCTCCTTAATATTGGTTAGCAGGCATTCCTGGAGATCCAGTACCTGGGAAACCAGGTATTGGGCATCTCTAGCCATTTGGGAGTGAAGTTCTGAGCTCTAAGGATTGGTGCCTGGTAAGGCCTACTCAAGAGATGGCAGTGTGCCCATCCCTTTACTGTGACAACAGGTGCCCTTTCCATAAGCAAACCTAATGTATCGGGAGCCAGCAGTGGGACATGATCCCTAGGTTACATTTGGTAGTATGCACATCTGGATGGATTACAGGAGGCAGCTGTCCAGCTCTGTCTGCCATCTTTGTTCTTGGGACCCTAAGGTTACTGATTAGCAATGTCCTCACATGATTCCTGGATTCCTGGGACTCAGAATGAATGCCAGGCAGCCGTCACCCTGCCCAGTTTCTCCAGTCCATGTTTGCCTGCAGCCAAGAAGGTGCTGCATTTCCTTTCTGTGTGAGGCCCTGAGCTGGGACAGCTCCATCACAGCACAGACACACAAAAGACAGGAAATAAGCCTCTACCATGTGGCTGTGACATTAATGGTGTATTCCTTGTTCCTTCCTAGCTGTGATGTTCACCTCGGAGCTCTGCTCTGACCTCTCACGGGCAGTTGTGGCCTAGGCCCTTTGAGGCATGCCCAGAGCCCCAACTTCTTTATCCACAGCCCTGGGATTCCTGGCTGAGCCCTGGGTAGGGGGTCCTAGTGTCTGTGCTGCTGAAAAGTGGGTACCCTGTGTAGTGTTAGCAGCTAGACCCCATGACAGCATCTGTGTCAGCAGGCATGGACTTGTTCCTGTTTTCAACTCAGCTGAGTTTGACAGTCCCAAACAACCACAGAGCTGGGGCCAAGTCACATGTCCATCTCAGGCTCCTGGCACTTTCTTTTGGCTCCTCTGGCCTGGCTCCCCAGTGCCCCTCCCTGCCTCCCATGCCCTAGAGAGATGTAGGTGGCAAGGCATTGGGTAATGCTTGTCAGTGAAAAGGCTTCTGGTGACCAACAACCCCATATCAGGATGCGAGATGTCACTTTCTGCTCAGTGGAGCATGTCCTAATCGCAGCAAGCTGTGGCCTATTAGCTCCCTCCTGCCAGGGCCTAGCTTACCTGGCTCACTGCTTGGGGCCCTTTTCCTGGCACAGCCTTTTTTCCCAGTGGCGCTGGAAGGTCTTGTGCTGCTCTCAAAGGGACAAAGAGCTATAGTTTGTCCTTGAGTCGGGGAGCTGGCTAATTTGTAACTTGTTTCTTCTCAGCTCTCCTTGTCCTCCATCACTACAGATAGTTCAGAGTTAGCTGTCCTGTGTTAGCTTTCCTTCCAAAGTGGAGCCCTGCTTTCCCCGAAAATGCTCGGAGTGTGTTCTGCTAGCACAGTCTCCTTGCTTGCTTCTTACTGCCCATGGCTCTGGAGGACTGGCGGCAGACTGTGTGATTCGGGAGCTGGAGGTTCTGTCTCCCCTGTACAGCTGCCAGTCTCAGCTCCAGACAGAAGGGGCCTGGCAAAATGGCCAGGTGCCAGGATTGAGCCTTGCTAGGGACCCTCAAAAATCAGGCCTGAGAGTGTTTCTGTGACATTTGGAGAAGATTACATGTGGATCGGTTGCTGGATGGTGTGAGGGGGGAGCCGTTTCATCCCCCACGTACTTACTGTGCTGTGGTTGTGAACAGTGGCCGTTAGGAGAGCCAGGCCGAGGTATGGGCGTCAGGTAGCGCAGGGTCTGAAAGAAGCCCCCAGAGGGCTCAGGAAAGAACACACACGTGTCTGTGTGCTCGCACCAGACATTTGGCAAATGCTAGATTTGTGTCAGTGTTGGCGCAAGTCTTTCAACACTGGGGAATTAGAGGCAGGTGGATCTCTATGAGTTCAAGGCCAGCCTGGTCTACAGAGCAAATTCCAGGACTGGCTCCAAAGCTACTGAGAAACCCTGTCTCAAAAAACCAGAAAAAAACAAAAGAACAAAGCAAATGCTGAATTTAATCTAGATACTCGTAGCCAGATGTTTATTGCTATAGCTTCAACTCTTCAGAGTTGTTCATAAGAAAGCTGGAGAGCCAGGGTGTTGCCTTACACCTGTAATCCCAGGATCTGGAAGACTGAGCCAGGAAAATGAGGAGATCAAGGCCAACCTTGGCTCCATAGCCAGTTTGAAGTCAGCCTAGGGTACCTGAGCAAGGCTGTCTCGGAAGACTAGGGGCTGCCAGGGTGCATTTCTAACCTTACTGCATGTGGTGCTGAAGTCAGCACTCATTTTGGTTTCGAAACCATGCTTGCTGTTTCCCTTTGATTTATTGATTAATATTAGGCTCTCCCACTCCCCCGGGGAGAGCCAGCTTAGCCATGCTCTTTGATGAGTCACTCGCTGGTTCTTCCTGGGGCTCTGGGTATGGGTGAACATGACTTGTGAGAGATGGCCCAGTAATGACTCACTCACGCACACTCTCTCTCCCTCTCCCCCCCTTTTTTTTTTTTAATATTGAGAAGCATAAACTGCCTCGCATGTGTTGGGCATGGAACAGGCATCTCCTGCTTATGCTTTTCTTTTTCTCTTCAGGTCTTGAGAGAGTCTAAGAGAGCTGGAATACTGCTCTGATGTTTGCAGGGTCTCCCTGGGGGCTCTCTGAGCTTGGGTGACTTTTAAGAGTTGGGTGTCTGACTTCCCACTTGGTTTTCTAGTTCTTAAGTAGATTCTCATCCACTACTATGATTAATTTTTGAGCCTTAAAATTTTTATTAGGCTTATTTTATTATGTGTGTGACTATTTAGTCTGCATGTATGCATATGCACCTTGTGCATGCCTGTGGATGGTCGTGAGCTACCCAGTGGGTGCTGGGAACTGAATCTGTGTGTCCTCTGCAAGAGCAGAGGTGCTCGGTGCTCTTAACCACTGAGTCATCTCTCCAGTCCCTTCCTTTTTTAGTTTTTTTTTGGCAGGGGTAGATGGAAGAAGGTGGAGTAGAGTATCTCTGAGTAGCTCAGGCTAGCCTAGAACTCCCTGTATAGCCCAGATTGGCCTGTGTTCCATCCTATCCAGATAGACCAGTCCTTGGTCCTTGATGCACATGTGAGGCATCAGATGGTTAGGTGTCAGTCATTTTATAGAGTCCAGGTAAGGGAGTGACACCCGTTCCTTAGTTTGGAATGTCCAATAAGTTCTTGGGCTTGGTTTCCTGATAGGATTTTGGTGTATCCCTCTGTGCCTACAGTCTCCACTCACCTCAATAACTTACAAGGTGTCTCTCTTTCGGTTCTTTAAATACATGATTTTTCAGTCTGCTGAACGGGTGGTACCAGGGTGTAGTTTCTGTGTTCACCAGGGACTGCAGTGACTATCCTGCCTCAAAGTGGAGTCAAAGCTGCTTGTGAAATGATGTCTCCCAGCCAGGTACAGCCCAGAGACCACTGTTTGTGCAGTCTGGAGTCACACAGCACAAGGGGAGAGATGTTTTCCACTTGAAACTTGTCCTTTTTGTTTTTGACAGTCAGTAACCCTGACTATCTGACTGTCCTGGAATTCTTGACGTAGACTAGCCTGGCCTCACAGCGGTCCGCCTGCCCCTGTTGGGATTCAAGGTATGTGCCACAATGCCTGGCTTGACAAAAGAGTTTAAGCAGAGCTACAGGTAGACGACGCATATGTGTGCATTTTTTTCCTCTTTCCTTCCCTCTCCCTTCTTGTGGTACTAGGGACACGATCCCAGGCCTCATGTACCATAGAGCTTTCCCCTGAGCTACACACCAGGCCTTTTACCTAATATTTGAGTGACAGTCAGTTTTTCTTCTGTTTGTAGTTTATGCTCTGTCCCCTGCAATGATGGCACTCTTAGTTATCAAAGAGGCAAAAATGATCATTTTTTTGGGACCCCCCAAGAGTCAGAGAGCCTCTTTCCATAGTCAGTTCCCTCTTCTAGCTCACATGTTGCTGTGCAGCTCATTCTTGCTGATATTTATGATTTCATCTTGGTCATTCGTATTTTGTCAGGAGACTGGCCCGTTGCTCTGGTTGACCCTGCATTCCTGCGCTCAAGTGACCTTCCTGCCTCTGCTTCCTGCGGGCTGAGGTCACAGGGCGTCTGAGAAGCCCGATGCTGTGGAGTAGGTGGGAAGGGTCTTTATACACAAGAAGTGGGCAGTGGCTCTGGGTAGGACAGCCTTTGGGCAGAGAGAGGCTGTTTTGTTGTTTGAGGCAGATGCAGCCCACCTTCACTGCTTAGGGGCCTGCAGGTCTCTGCAGCGGTCTCCAGGGTCCTGAGATGTACCTGCTGGCTGTCTCTGGGTTTGCTCAGTTGAGAGTCATCTGCTAGCCTCCTGCTAGCAGTGGGAAATAATGGCTCAGCTTCTCCCTTTCCAGGGGCCATGATCCTGGAGTCGGCTTGAATTCCTGGAGAAGTTTCTACATAGCTCTCGCTTTTCCTCCTTGAGGGAAATTGAATCACCTAAGCCCTGTATGCCACATTCACAGCCATGTCTTTCTCTTCTAGGCCCTGCAGGTCAGACACCCTTGAGGACAGCCATCACCTGGCCCTGCTACCCTGTGCCTTGGTAAGTGAAGACAGTGTAGTGAGTTTCATGAGTTTGTTCTTGCAAGTCTGTGTGTTTGTCGTGGGCACAGCCTGGGTGTGGGTCCCCTGGGTAACATGGCCAGCTCCAGTTAGTGGAAGACTATCAGCCTTTGACCCCAGAGTGCCCACCAATTAAATAGGGTTAGTGGGCCCACCGGAGCCCTGGGCATGGCTAGGCCTTAATACGCCTGCTGATTTTGACCAACGGTACATGCTTTAATGTGCTCTATGGTCAGAAGTCTGTCTACAGCTGTTTATCACTCGTCTGAGGAAGAAGCTGTGAAGGGCTGGTGCACAAGGTTGCTGGGCTGAGGTGGCTGCCAGGACATGGCTCTCGCATGGCGTCCCCTGTGCAGAATGGCTCATTGAGACCAGCTGACAGCCATCTGATAGCCAGGACCTGAGCATATGACCCAGGGGTCAGAGTTGCTTTCTGGTGGAAACAGGGCGGTGCACCTCCTTCCGGAGGCCACAGGGACTGGTGTTGGTGGAAAACTGCCCTCAATAGCTGGGTCAGTCGGGCAGTGGGTTCTGTGCCACCAAACCTGAGAGCAAGAGCCCAGCACTCTATGTGACTGGGAGCCATCACTCCCTGCTCCTGTGCCCTCTTCCTTTGGAGTTTTGTGTCATCCCCAGGGCCTGTTAATGAAGGAGCTTGAGCCACAGACTCATCCTCAGTGGTCAAACCTGAATCAGGTGGCCGCCTGCTTTTCCTCCATGACCCACAAAATATTTTAGAGCGGGTGCTGTTTGTGCAGTGGATTCCTTGGTCCAGACTGCAAGTTCATGGTTTAGGTCAGAGTTCCAGTTCTTGGCAGGTGATGGGCAGGTAGTTTAACTTTCTGGGCCAAATTGTGGCCAAGAGTATGCTGAAACCCACTATTTTATTTCCAACAACAAACACATTTGTCTAAGTAGGAGCCGGGTCTTTGTGATAACACACAGCTGTTATTTCAGTACTTGAGAGGCTGTGGCAGGAGCAGCATGGATCTTGGCCTGTGAGGGCTACAGAGTGAGACCCTGGCTTAAGCCCTCCCTCCCTCAAAATATAATTAGGACTACTGCAACCAAATTCTAGTCCCATACCTTTTCTGTTTATAGCTATGATCTCCTGAAAATAATTTCTAACCTCTCCTTTGTGCCCAAATCGAATGCTGGTCAGATAGGTGCCCACAGTAGCTCTGACTGGCTGGCGCTCTGGGCAGCCCTGGGCAGCTCCTCCAGCTTCATATGCACACATGCACACATATTCCTGCTGTTTCTGCAAAGTAAACATTCCACTTCTGCAGAGCCACATCGTTGTGGACAAGGACTTCTCACCAAAGGCATGCGGACACTCCAGTCAGGTCCCACCCAGGCCAGTTGTGGGTGGGGCTGCAGGCTGCCCAGATGGGCCCATGCTGGTGCTGTGACCCCTCTGAGTCTGGGGACGGGGCAGAGTCTGGCAGAGTTGTGTAGAAAGTAAGTTGTGAGAGGCGCTGGGTATCCCTCACCATGGGGACAGGGACTCTGGTTCTGTCACATCTGAGGGCTGGGAAATGAGTTGGGAGAAGAGCCTCAGGCTGAGAACATTGCTGGTTCTCAAGTTGAATCTATAACACAGTATCCATGGTCAGCTCAGTGTCCACAATGCACGGACCCCAACTCTGAGTAAGAGCCAGGACAGGAACAGTCAGATGGCCCGGGGCTTCATCCATCCCCACTACCCATCATCATATTGAAATTTATGGCAACACATTTGTTTCCTACAACTGGTGTCTCTTGAAAGCTGTTCAAGGGCCAGCGACATCTCGTCAGTGAGTCAAAGCACTTCCTGTAAAGCTTGACAACCTGAGTTTGATCACAGGAAACTACATGGTGGAAGGAAAGAACCGGCTCCTGGATGTTGTCCTTTGACCTCCACATGCATGCTGTGACAGGCAACACCAATAAATACATGTAAAATAATTAAAGAATTAAACAAACAAAGCTGTTCAGATAGCTAGTAAACACCCGAAGGGTGCATGCTCCAGGGACACAGCAAGTGTGGGTGCTGGGATACCCGACATTCGGAGAGTCTTGGTGTGGGAGGAAGTTCTTTGAAGATCCAGGCCTCAGCAAGACTCTCCAGGGAGCGCTGGAGCCTTACCGAACAGCGCAAAGTAATTGGCCAAAGGGGATTTGGTGCCAGCTGAATTAGCAGTTGGGAGGGGGTGGGGGACAGGAGGTGGTACGTTTGTGGTCACCCAGAGACACACACACAGGACTCCAGGAAGTGCAGCCTGTCCCAAGCAGAGCCCATCTGAGTCTATACCAGGGACAGTTACTTCCCAGCAAGGCCTAACAATCAAGCTCAGGCTGTTTCCAGTCCGGTTGGGAAGGGGGCAGGAATCTCCAGAGGAGTGGAGCTTTCCAGAGGGGCTCTTCCTTGTGTCTCTTGGTGCAATAGGGAACAATTCTCTTTCAAGTCATTTAAGCACTGCAGCCCAGGTGTGTTGCCCTTGTGACAAAGGTTGCAGGAAGTGAGCAGGTGCTGGGTGGATGCTGGAGGCCCAGTGTTCCCTCCAGAAGCAGAAAAGGGGAGTTTGGTAAAGGCTGAGACCCCCACCCCCACCCCAACCACTGTGCAGCGCCTGCATCTTGCTGTACTGGGCAGGGGTTATCTTTGTGTTTCCAAGGGTTGTGTAAGGGGGGCGCAAAGGGCACAGATGTCGCTGTCTAGTAATGGTAGACATCCTGCAAAGGGAAGCGCTTTTCCTGAAAGGAGAGATGAGTCTTATCAGTGCTGACTGGGTGGGCAGACTGATGCCGTGCAGACACAAAAGGTAGAAGCCTGATGTGTAAGCCAGTTAACTTTCTCCTCCACACTTAAGTTTTAATTATAGAAGTAGCATATGCTTGTAAAAATTGAACCAGAACCAAATATAATAAATAAGGCTATGTTCCTTACTCCATCTCGAAGCTCACTCTTCCGGGAGGATCCACAAGCCTGGAGTGGTTTGTAATTCATCTTCTAGAACTCACAAAAAGCTCCTAAGAACATACAAAGGGGCTAGAGCTATGCTGGTCGAGCACTAACCCAGCATGGACAAAGCCCTGGGCTTGATCCCCAGCACTGCATAAAGCAGGCATGATGACCATGCCTGTAATCCCAGAACTCAGGATGCAGAGGCAGGGGTCAGCAGTTCAAGGTCATCCTCTGTTACACATCAAGTTTGAGAACAGCCTGGACTTGGCTTAGGTTGTACCTTGCTTCAAACAAGCAAACAAATATTAAAACAAACAAACAAATAAACAAACCAGGAAACAGTTTTCAACTGAAGCTGTATGGGGCAGCCTCCACAGCTGGATTTAACTTTCAGTTTGCACAGACCCGCCTCCTTTAAAAAAGCCCTTCTTGTTTCACTAATGTCCTAACGTGTGTGCTGTTCATATGTACACACTCTCACTAATGCCTGTTCCTGTGAACATACATACTCATGCACATACCTGCTTAGGAATGATGGCTCTGGGGTAATTAACCCATGCCTGTGTTTAGAAAGCAGTGTAGAGCTGGCACACACTCATCTTCCCATGATAGTCAACTGGGGCCAGCATCCACCTGTCCAGATAACTTGACAGCCCTGGGCCTCACTGCCCTGCAGGCTGCCCCAGTAGGCTGCCTCCGTGGAAGTGAACTTTGCCTTCCCTGTAAGGCAGAGCTGCCTCTCTGCATCTGTCCCGCTAGCTGGTGCTGGTTGTAAGTTCCTAGGGTGACAAGTGGCTCTAGGAGGAGAGTGGTCTGGCCGTGAGCGCCTTCCTACTGAGGACTGCATGTGTGTACCTTTCCAGCGCTAATGACCTGTGTGGATGGTGTCCATCAGCAGCGCCTCCTCCTGCAGAAGCCCTCTGCAGGCCACGCCAGATGCACCCGGCCTCCATCTCCTGTTTTTGGTCACATGGTTGCTCTGATTGAGTGTTCTGAGTCTTGTCTCATGGCCACCATCTGCTCGGCTTTGCCCAGTCCCGTAGTGAAATGAGCCAGTAAGATAACGCTGCATCCGAACCTGGGCTCTACAGCACTCGCTCGAGCACCTCGCTAGGCTGAGCGGGCTTTGTATGGTAAACTATGGAAGAGGACGGCTGCGATGTGACCTGGTTGTCCTCATTGCCGTGGGCCGTGTCTTTCCCCTGGTCACTGGAGGGCTGTGTGGACTGGAGTCAGGAGGTGAGTTTACAGGAACACAGGGACGTGGAGAAGTGTGTGGCCTCCAACACGGATGGTGAGGTTGGGCACGTGGCCACATAAGGGCAGATGCTAGTGTGTGAGCCCTCACGGCGTTTCTGCATCTCGCTGTCTTCCTGTCTCTCTGGAGGGAAGACAGTTTTCCCTTCTGAGGAATGCTACCTGTTGTGTAGGCCCCGGGAGAGGCTTGGGGGCTGAATGGAACCCTGAGGAGACGGGTTGTGTTCACGGAGAGCATGGCACTCAACACCAAAGCCTCGTGGGATGCACTGTCTCTTAGACTGGCATTGAGAACATCTCAGGTTTCCTGAGACAGTCCTGTCACCCACCAACACTGAAAACTCATTCATTTTCTTCCTCTGATCTCTGTTTAAGGTGAGCTCTAGTAATCCCCCTGCCTCAGTCAGTGTCCTGGATGCTGAGGCTTCAGGCAAGTGTAACCCGACCAGTTCTAACTTCCTGTCCTTCCTCACACAATGGCTGTGGATGGGCTCCAGAGCTTGAGCCACAGTGATTGGTGGCCTTCAGCACTCTTGGGGGTTGACTTCAGATCTGCTCTTCCTAACATCTCATAATATTATCCTGTTATTTCTCTCCCTTTATCTTTTATTGTCAATAGTCACATTGATTGACTTTCTGTGGTTCATCTTCCTGTTTCCTGGACAAAGCAGCTTTGATGGCATTTGGGTTTGTTGCATAAGTCTGGGCAAATCTGCAGGCTGTCTTACCTACTCCTGAGTGAGATGGGCCTTTTCAAAGGGCCCCTCTCGTTCCTGGGACTTCCTGCATCTCCTGTTAGTAACTTGCTGACTGGAGCACCGATGCCCCGGGCAGGTGGCAGAGCAGAAGTGTCAGCTCAGGTAACTTATCGTAATGCATACATGGATATCATAAATTGACTCCTGCATGACTGTCTAATCAGGAAGTACGTTTGAGCTTTGTTAGGCAGCAGTCCAGTGTTCACACCAAAGAAATGCTGTAAGCCCATTGGATTTCCTCAGAGCTAAGTGTTATGGGCTGTGGCCTTGGAATGCTGCCCGCTCTGCTGGCCAAACTCCTGGAAGGGACTTCACTCTCGTATTCCTGCGTGCTCAGGCCTGGGCCTCTTGGTGGAAGAGCTTTCTTTGGGGAGTTAGATCTGTCATTCTTCTCAACCAGGCTAAGTCCATTTGGGAGTGTTAGGAATTGGTTTTATTTGGCACTCTAGGAGGCACTGGGATCCTGGCTTCCTATGGGTGGAGCCAAGGATGCAGCTAACCACCTATATAACTCACATGCAACCAGCCTTGCCATGGGGGTTGACCCCTCCCAAAGGTTGGAGTGCTGTACCGGGAATCCTGTTCTTGAGACTGTTTCATGAGAGCTGGCAGAGGGGTCTTACAGACATGGATTCAACAATTCATTTCAAAGTAGTAGCAACGGGGCTGGGGCTTAGTGTGTGGCACACAGGTGCAGGGCAGCTCCACCAGAGCAGGCAGGGAAAGGGGAAAAGGTGCCAAGCTATGTGTTTATAAAAAGAAACTCTTCTCTGAATGAGCAAGGGCAATGACTGGTAACTGTCCCTTCAATGTCTGAGCTAATGATGCTGCTGCTGTCTCTCCTTCTGCCTTCGCCCTGACCGTTTCTCTGCTGCTGATGTAAATAAATGAGGAAAGTAGGGCCCCACAGCTGTGGGCTTGAGATAGGCCTCTCAGCTCCGGGCAGGGGCGGGGCTGAACCTGCAGCACCGCCACCGAGAATAGTGACAGGCTCCCATTTAGGTCCCATGTCCCACTGGCCTCACTCTGTGGAGTTGTCTTTTTTCTGCTTCTAAGAAGTGGCGTTCAGATATACCAGCGGACTCAGGAAATCGCCTGTCTAAGAAGTGGCGTTCAGATATACCAGCAGACTCAGGAAATCGCCTGTCTCATGACATCTGCTATTGGGACCTCTTGCAGACATTTTTGTTCCAGTAAAAGAAGACTAGGGAGCTGGAAAGATGGCTCAGTGGTTAGGAGCACTTGTTGCTCTTGTAGAGGACTTGGGTTTAGTTCCCAGCACCTACATGGTGGCTCACAACCACCAGTCACTCCAGTCCCAGGGGATATGACACCCTATTCTGGCCTCTGTGGGCATTGCATGGGCATGGTATACATATACAGATACAAAGAAACACACATAAAATAAAAATTAATAAATCCTTTAAAATTTTTATTTATTCTTCTCTCATACAATATATCCTAACTGCAGCTTTCTCTCCCTCCACTCCTCCTAGTCCCTCCCCACTACCCCTCTCTCTTAGTCTCCCTAGTATCCCCCCAAGAAAAGAGAAGGCCTCTCAGATATATCAACCAAATGGGCATAACAAGATAAAATAAGATCAGGCACAAACCCTCACATCAAGGTTGGGTGAAGCAATCCAGTAAGAAGAAAAGGGTCCCAAGAATAAGCAAAAGAGCCAGAGTTACCCCCATTCCTACTGTCAGGAGTTCCCCCAAAACACCAAGCCAACAACCATAACATATATGCAGAGAACCTAGCATAGATCCATGATTGCTGTTTTAGTCTCTGTGAGCTCCCATGAGGCCTGCTTAGTTGATTCCATGGACCATGCTCTCCCAGTGGGCTCCACCTGGGCTCTCTCTCCACCTGATGTTCCCTGCATCTGTTTCCATCATCTGCCAGAGGCAACCTCTCTGATGATGACTAATCCAGATGCTGATCTATGAGTACAGCAGAACATCATTAGCAATCATTTCATTGATTTATTTTTATTATTATTTTTTTATAGTTGTGTTTGGTTCTATCATAAGTCTCTAGGCTATCCAGCCTCCAATTCCTGGTCATCCAGGCAGTGTTGGGCATGGGCTTCCTCTTGTGGTGTGGGCCTCACATCAGATCAGTTATTGGTTGGCCACTCCCACAGCTTCTGTGCCATCATTGCCTCAGCACATCTTGCAGGCAGGACGGAATATAAGTAGAAGCTTTCCTGGCTGGGTTGATGTCCCAGCCCCACCACTGAAAGCCTTGCCTGTTTACAGAAGGTGGATGGTTCGGGCTCTGTATCCCCCATTACTAGGAGTCCCCTCTAGGGTCACCCTCGTATATTCCAGGGAGTTTCCACTGCACTAGGTCTCCACATCGCCCCGCCCCCATGCCCTCCAGTTCCAGTCATCTTCTCCGGCACTCTCCCCCTCTAGTCCCCTCCTCATCGCCACCAGTCCACTCACAAAATCTACTCTCTGTTCCCTCCCAGGGAGAGCCATGCATCACCCCCAGAGCCTGTCTTGTTGCTTAGCCTCTCTGGGTCTTACAGAGCTGCTAATATCAATATCCACTTCTAAGTGAGTAGATACCATGTTTGTCTTTGTCTTTCTGGGTCTGGGTTACCTCACTTGGGATGATTTTTTTCTAGTTCCTTCCGTTTGCCTGCAAATTTCATGATGTCATTTTTTAAACAGCTGAGTAGTACTCCATTGTGTAAATGTACCACATTTTCTTCATCCTTTTTTTTGTGTGTGTGTGTTTTTGAGACAGGGTTTCTTTGTAGCTTTGGAGCCTGTCCTGGAACTAGCT
>LOJH01001880.1:0-27252 GCA_001685095.1 Ellobius talpinus
TATCAGACAGAGGAAGAGATGGTAGATGGTTGTCAGGTGGTGGAGGAGATGGTAGATATTGTCAGGTGGTGGAGGAGATGGTAGATGGTTATCAGACAGAGGAAGAGATGGTAGATGGTTGTCAGGTGGTGGAGGAGATGGTAAATATTGTCAGGTGGTGGAGGAGATGGTAGATGGTTATCAGACAGAGGAAGAGATGGTAGATGGTTGTCAGGCGGTGGAGGAGATGGTAGATGTTGTCAGACGGTAGAGAAGATGGTAGATGTCAGATTGTGGAGGAGATGGTAGATGGTTACTCAGGTGGTAGAGGAGATGGTAGATGGTTGTCAGGCGGTGGAGGAGATGGTAGATGTTGTCAGGCAGTGGAGGAGATGGTAGATGTTGTCAGGTGGTAGAGCAGATGGTAAATGGTTGTCGGGTGGTGGTGGAGATGGTAGATTGTTTTCAGGTGGCAGAGGAGATGGTAGATCGTTGTCAGGTGGCGGAGGAGATGGTAGATGTTGTCAGGTGGTGGAGGAGATGGTAGATGATTGTCAGGTGGAGGAGATGGTAGATATTGTCAGGTGGAGGAGATGGTAGATGTCAGGAGGTAGAGGAGATGGTAGATGGTTGTCAGGCAGTGGAGGACATGGTAAAAGGGGCGGTGTGACCAATTTGTGGAGCAGTATTCCTCTGTATTTCCCCACACCAGGTTCATTCAAGGAACTTGTTAGGAAACTGGCTTTGGGATTTCACTCCTAGAAACTCTGATTCATGGGCTAGTTTTGGAGGAAAAAATAAAGCTTACATTGGATATTGTAGTGGAATATTCCTACCAACACATGTGCTGGGATTCAAGAAAGAGTTCAGAGTGAGGAACCAAAATGGGAATCTTTATGCAAAAAAGTAGAGGAAATGGATTTGATTTCTTCGGAAGTAAGGAGGTAGGAGATGGGATGTGCCGTGACCTTGAGGGCTGGTAAGCGGTTTTAACACAATCCTTCACTTAGTGAGGTTGTCATTTAGGAAGTACTATGTGAACTATGCTCATTTAAAAATCCTGTCAAATTTATGGTTAATGAAGAAAATCAGTGTGTGTGTGTGTGCGCGCGTGTCCATGCTGTGCACATGGAAATTCCAAGGACAGCCTGTGTGAGTTGATTCTCTCCCTCAACCATGTTGGGTCCGAAGTCATGAACTTAGGCCATTAAACTTGTGTGACAAGCACCTTTACCCAATGAGCCAGTTCTTTATTGTAATAATTGTGGGGGAAAACCAGAGTACTTAAGGCGTTGTGTCGGCTTGATGACACATCATTTATACATTTGATCATTATTTGGTGGGACACACCTTTAAATAGTTACTACTAATGAGCAGTGATGTAAAGCTTGCAGTAATTGAAAACACTATCAGCCACGAAGGAAAACATTTCATTTTCTTATGAAATGTACTTTTACAGTGGATTTCTGTGAGGTATAAATGGTGAATTTTAAGGGTCTTAGAGATTATCTTTCAGATTGGTTGTTAAAGAGAGATAGGATTTTCTTTTTGCTAAGTGTGCTTATAAGTTCAAATATGTTTCGAAGGTATATTAGGGTCTTTTAGAAAAGGAACAAAAATTATTTTGAAAAATAAGTACTGGAGGCTTTTATTCAAGGTGTCCCTGAGCTTCTGGTATTTTTTAAAATCTTCTCCTGGGGTGGTAGATCATTTCGTTTCCTTTGTTTCCTAGGTTTGTGTCTTTAATCCCTTCCCCAGGGAGGCCATAGTCTCTTAAAGTGTATTCTGTGACTACATAAGACATATAAGCTACTGAAAAATTCTCCTTGATCTTAATTTAATTTTACTTTGTTTATTAAAGAATACTTTTAATGTTTTGATAATCCATAAATTAAACCAATAGGCCAATATCAAGACACTTTGGGGTTCCACATACTTAAGTAATGTGGGACTTACGTTTTCAGAGGTGCCAGATCTTAAACTGGTCCCTTCTATTCCAAATATGGTCATTTTAATGTGACCTCATCTTTATGAGCTCAATTGTTTATATAGGAGATTTGTACTAAAGATGATGGTGTGGGTGATTTTTCAAACTGATTTAAAATTGATTTAGAATAAATAATTATATTAGAGTGTGAGATTTCCCCCATGATTCCTGCAGCTAATTTATAATGGGCCAAGTATTTGCTTGGGAATGATAAAGGTCCTACAGTTTCTTTAAAACTGTTGTAGGAAGTAATAACAGAAGTCCAAAAAAAACCCTCGCTGACTTGCATACCTTTACAATACTTGCCTGCTTTCCTTGTAGAAAAGGTTGGGAGTAAGTCTAGAAGTATTGACCCATTAACAAATATGCCCAGCAGATCTCTGCCCTTTCATGTCTGCTTCTTTAATTAAGAACTTGCAGTTTCTTTTTGGCTTCTTAAAAAAAATTCTAATGAAAGAGTTTAATGGAGACATGGTTAAAAGAATTGTAGTATTTAAAAATCCTTTGGGTTTCAAGTGAGAAAAAGTTACCCAGCTGAGTTAAGGCAGCTGGAATTGTCACTTATGTTTCAGGCATAGTTAGAACCAGAGTCACAAAGGACACCAGAGGACTTTCTTATCACTTCTGCTTTCATGTGTTTGGATTTTCAAGTCAGCTATTCTGACTGCAGGGAGTGTGAAGATGGTCATCAGTGGCTCATGGATCCAATCTCATTGGATAGACTCCGGCCCCAGGCCCAGAGTTGTGTGGCATCTCAGGAGGGCATTCACATATCATTTCCCATGGGACCATGTGGTGACCCACATAGCTAAAGAGCGGGGAGCCTTCTTGATTGCTGTGTGAAAAAGCACAGAGCATCTATCACAAGACTAGCATTGCAGATAGGGTGAAAATAAATGTTTGCGTAGATGCCAACTTGGGTGACGCCTGATGCCGAAGAAGATTTGCCTTATCATGCTGGTGATTATTCTGGAGACCAGAGTGAACCTGTGCTTATGTAATGCGGTGTGTGTGTGCGCACGCATATATACATAATATGCACATACACATACATATATATATGCCTTGACTATTTGTATATATTATATATTTGTACATATATTTGCGTGCATATATACATATATGTCATTTGTATTAGGTGTAAACTTGTTATGGGCTGAGAATAGATGTGGCTTGCCTTCAAGAGGTGTCTAGCTTGGCTGGGGGCAGGTCTTAAAGTGTGTGTGTGAATATGTAGTTATAATTATGACAGAGGTTCTAGGCTGCACATTGAAGAAGAAGGTTCTACAGGCATGGTATTGTATTCAGGCAGAAGGGCTCATGGGGGCTCTCAGGTGTAGAGTGGATAAGTGAATAAAATGGTAGAATTTGCTGCATGAACTTAAATGTGGGCAAAAGTCTGTTTAGAGGCTTGTATAGGTTGGCTCCATAGGCTAAATATGGAGACGATTCTCATCTTTCTGAGTTGGGAGATATGATTTGTTAAGACCAGGTTATGGAGGCACTAGAATGTCTGGGGAAAGTCCAAGATTTCATTTAGTAGGTTCTAATAGAGTAAAGTATGTATGTGTGTATGTATGTATGTGTGTGTGTGTATGTATGTGTGTGTATGTATGTATGTATGCATGCACATCCCTATGTGTTTATAAACATGCATGGATGCAGAGGTTGAAACTTGAAGGGGGGGCCCTAATGAGAAGATGCTTTCAAGGCAGCATTTGAGAATATCTGAGGAAGATGGGGGAGGATGTGAGCCTTAAAGGGTACTGTTGAGTGAAGAGTCAAAGTGAGCTTAGCCTTGCTAACCACTGAGAAGAAAAGGAAGACAGCGGGGTTTATGTAACATATTTGTGTATCCAGTTGAGTAGAAACGATGAGAGGAAAGGAGGAAGAGATACCCAAAGACAGACAAGAGTGGATATTTTTGTATTGTGAGTTCTGATTGACAGGCTCAGGATCTGTCTTTGCCTAATTCTGTTTCACTTCTTCCCCTTATTGTCCTTCTTGCTTTGTGTGTCTTGGACCACACCAGCCTTCATGTCCTCTTACCGTATCTAGAACCATTTGCTATTCTAGACTTTGACATTCTTCATATCCTCAACTCTTTGATGGCCAAATATCATCTTCCAGTATAGCCTAACCATCTGAAAATACCCTAGTATCTAAAATACCCCATAATCCCATCCTTCCAGTTAGGACCCTAGTGATTCTGTATAATTTTATTCCTAATATGTAATTTAATTGCTTGAATTCTTGTCATTGGAATTTGAATTCCTTTGGGTTGGGGGTCTGCGAATAGTACTTTTCACGCTAAAGAAAATGTGATAAGTCATGAGAAAGATATGAATAAAATACTGTTGAGCAGATATGATTGTAATTTAATCTTGGACTATACATGTATTGGACCCACACATGCTGTAATGGAAACATAGACGAGAAGACCCACTTGTCTAGTTTTTAAGGAGATGCTGGTTTGCAATGGTAATGGTTTGCTTCAAAGCTTTTAAATTCAAATCTTATTTATAATCTTCTGTATTAGTAATTTATGTGTTCATGGCAGGGACAGAGCAATGAACATGAAGGTGACTTGATGGTGGATTTTGCTGAGGTAGCAACAATAGAAAAGTAGGAATGAAAGAGACTGATCTCAAAGGAAGCTGGCCAAGAAATGACCAAGGAAAGGATAGCCTCAGTGCATGCCCAGGGGAATGTAAACAAAAAAACAAAACAAAACAAAACAAAAAAAACAAGGAGCAGAAGCAAAAGTTGTATAGCAGTGGATTAAGTGAACCAAACATTTACTTCTGTCCATCTTAGTCAAGTCTAGGAGGAAATAGTTCAGGGATCCTATGGGGCTTCATAGATGCCTAGGAACCAGGGTGCTCCAGCTAGCCTGAGTCTTGTCTTCCTAGTTCAAGGTGGAGTTGCCAGTAGTCAGGCCAGCAGGAAGGAGGAGGCCAAAGGGAGCTTCCAGAAGCTGCCGTACAAATAGTTTGCTTATAGTTCACTGGCCAGACTGAGTCAGTTGTCCACCTGTGGTGACTGAATTCCCAGAAGTCTCTACTGCTGCTGGCCCTGTGATCAAGCTAAGCACCCCATCGTTATGGAAGGAAGTGCACGAGAAGACATGGAGATTAGCAGGTATGTGGGGATGAGTTTCAGGTGAGGGCCTAGACCTACTTCTTGGGTCTTTACGAATTGAGATTGTGTGCAGTGGTCCAGTTTTCTGCACATTTTTGTTGATGTTTGCTTCTTGGAAAACCCGTGGTGAGAGGTGCATTGTACCAAGATGGAGGCTCTTGGGTCCTTTCTTCAGTTTGGGCATTTTATTTTGGGCCTGCTTAAAATATCCAGTAATTTATGTTCTTCGCAGAAGCTGCAAATCATGTCCTAATTTTAATCGATTACCTATATTTCAGGCTCACATTTCTCTTCTTTTCAAAATAGGTCTTCAAGTTTTATAATGCTATTTCTTAAGTCCCTGTATAGGTGAGCAAGTTTTGAGTAGTAATCATTCTCGACGTTTTGAAGCCTGAGATTTTGAAAATTTTTATCAAACCCAGTTTGCTGCTGACTCCTGTATCCACATATCTGCAGAAACCCCCAGACCTGGAATGTCCTTTCACCCCACTTAACCTACTGGTCCTTTACTCTTATCTGGACCCTGCACCCTTAACTGTCAGACTTGTTAGCCATCCTGCCTTCTACCTAACCTCCTCTGTTGACTCCCTCCTGAATATCTTTTCTATGAATAATTGTTCAAGCAAATAATCTTTACCTAGAGTCTCACCCAGACCCCCTATCCCCTGCCTCCTCCTGGACCACTTCTTTTTCTAAGTTGCTGTGACTGGGACTCCTTCAGTGAGCTCTCAACACTATTTCAGTCTTCTTTATTCCTGCAAGAACATGGAATGCCACTCTCAGGGAACGTATTATTCAAACCCCAGAGTTCTACTTTATGATAATTTAGACCCTCCTTTGTCTTCTTGTCCCTCTGTGTCCCCTTCCTACATTCCTAGATCCTAATGTTGATTATTTGGATGCTTCTGGTAACTGCTTCTCTGCCACTTGTCTCCTGTTTCTCCTCATCTTCCCAGAGACTGTGACTGTTCATCCCAAGCTTGGCTTTGTTTTCATTTGCCTCTGTATTAAAAAAAACAAAACAAACTAACAAGAGCAAAACTTTTGCAGGGATTTTTGTGCTTTTCATTGGCACCATTCTGATACTTGTATCAGTTATCTATGGCTGTGTAACAAACAGTTTCTAAGTATACTCTGACTTAAGATTCTATAGATCAGCCATCTAGGCTGTGCTCAGCAGGGCAGGTTTTATTTCCTCTGAGCTTTCTTGTGTGTACTCACTATGGAACTGCCAGGATACTTTGTTTTTGGAGGGCATCTATCTGGCTGTCTGCTAGGGACCTTGTATTTCTGGCATGCTATCCCCTACCACAGTGTGATGGTTTGGGTTTGTTTTCATGGTGGCTTCCTGAGAGGGCTGGGGCTGGGGCTGAGAAATGTCACCTAACACCTTCTGTCATATTCTGTGGACCAGAGTGAGTCATTGGGCTAGCCCAGATTCCAGAGAAGAGGAAATAGATTCCATTTATGATTGACAGAGAAACAAAATTATCTTACACAAGAAAATGGCTACAAAAGTGTACAGAACTGTGACCCTTGTGTAATCTACCTCAGGCCTCAAATTTGTATCTCCAGTTTAGCCTCAGATTCCTTTCTGCCTCTTTACACTGAATTAATACCTCCCTCCCTCCCTTCCTCCCTCCTTCCCTCCTCCCTCTTCCTCCAACTAAACCTGTGTTCTACTTGTCATGTGACATTACAAGGATAGTCTAGGCTGTCATTGTTCTAGAAACACTCCTAGTGCCACATTGTTCAGAGCAATGCTTCCTCTAAGTTGCATCCTTCAGTATTTCTTACCAGTGGTATTATATATCCAACATCTTTCCATATTGATTTACTTTGTACCTTGTTACATATGGCAACTGTGTATAACAGTTTTTTAGTACATTTATAACTACCATGTTTTTAAGCATTTACTTATGTACTGCTTTTGCATAATAGCTACAGAGAACATTGGCTAACATGGTAACCTGCTGTGTCTTCAACTCGTCATTGCAGAGGTTACATGTTTAACATCAAACTTAACCACAGTAAGCCTGTCTCAAATTCCTTAGCAAGATGCTGGTGAATTTTCTTACCTCTTTAAGTCATTTTGGTCACAGTTGGTGCCATTTCACCACAAGCCAGGGGTACCTGCCTTTATAATTTCCACCTTGCTCAGACATCTTGTTGATTTTGAAAATATTAATTTGAAATAGCTAATATCCTTCTGCCTACAAGCCCATTTATTTAAGAAAGTAATTTTCTTGCTCCTTCCGTGTTAGTAATTTTTTTCAAATGTCTTCTCCATTCTTGGCTTTGTCTTAAGTTTCTGAGTATCAGTGGGGACGTATCATATTCCAGGAACTTCTGGGTTTTATGGCTTATCAACCACAGATTTTTGGAAAACACTGTGGTCATAACGACACTGCATTGGGCATCTGGCTTTTCTTCTTCAGGTACTGTAACAATGCTAGAGCTTCCAGAAAATGCAAATGACAGATAGTAGTCAGCATTCCCTATGCTGCATGTGCGGAATAAAGCCTGCATGCCCATGAGGGTGGAGCTTGAGGAAGTTCAAGGTAGGGACAAGGTAGATGGACCTCAAGTCAAAGAGGAAGAAAATCTGTTGGGTTAATGGGAGGATGGAAAGGAAGTGATGGATGATGAAGATCTAGAAAATGACAAAGAGTGGCATCTAGTTGCTGAGAGGAAGTTTGGAAGACTTTGCCTGTTAAAATGAGGTTAGTTCAACAGTGTTAAATTCATTTGATAACAAATTAGATTTCGTTGGTTTATTACAGCCACTAACCAGAATTTCCAATCCACTATTCAATGTTCTGAGAACTTTTTTTCTAATGACAGATTTTGTCATCATGTGATTATTGCCATAGAACTTGTGTCCTTCAGTCTCTTATCAGAAATGATTATCTTGACATCTCTGCTGGCCAGACCATATTTTTTTAAAAGTCTGTTTTAAGAAATAGCAGTGGTGTGAAGAAGGTACGTTGTGTCCACGTGTCCAGATAACAGAATTCCAGAAGTGACTGCTGCCAGTGGTGGGTTATGTAGGCACTGGACTCCTTTATTGTTGTGCACAGGCTAGGGTTCTCTTCTCTTTGAGGGAACGAATGTGTAGCAGGCTCTTGAACATCCTTCACCTTTTGCTTTCGAATGTTGCTCTCTGTATCTCAACAAGTCTTTAGGATGACTCAACAGACTATTCTTAGAAAACATCAACAGAAGGATCTGGAGAGAACTCAGTTTTATCTTGTGGGTGTGTTGACCTTGTCATTTTCATTTCTGTCTTTACATTGGCTGCCAACCAGCTGGAGTCAAACAGGAGAGCCCTGTAGTAGCTCTTCAAGATGCTGGGAGATACATTCCCATGGGCTGGCAGTCTAGATTTTTATTAGTTTATTTTTTAAAAATGTAACTTATTGTTTGTGTATATGAGTGTTCTGCATGAATGTCATATATGTGCACCATATGTGTACCTGGTGCCCGCAGAAATCAGAAGAAGGAATCCGATCCCCCAGAACTGGAGCTAGGGATGGTTGTGAGCCACCACATGTGTGCTGCGAAGCAAACTCAGTTCTGCAAGAACAAGAGCACTCATCACTGAGCCATCTCTCCAGCACATTTTATTAGAGTCCTGATTTTGACTTTTCTTTACCTTGATTCTTAAAAGGACCACTGCTTTTTCAGAAATCAAACATGTGGGTAAATAGTTAAAGCACCTCCAAGTGCAGCGGGTGCATGTTTGTTTAATGTCAAGGATACTTACATCTTTCTAAAACCAAATTTCCCCATCAGAGAAGGAACCTAAGTCTCCTATTTCACTTTATTCATTCCTCCTTTGGTGTCTTTATTAATATAATACAATTTTCAGTGTGTTACATTTGCTAGGAGTTTGTTATTGGATGTTTCCTTCAGAATTCTAGCCTCTACTGGCATGATAAAATATAGGTGGAGTTTTCCCGTCCTGGGAGCCACTTCCAAATTACCACACAGAGGCTTATATTAATTGTAAATGATCAGCCAATAGCTCAGCCTTGTTACTAGCTGACTCCTACATTGAAATTAACACAATTCTATGTATAACCAAATGACTTGTGGCTTTACCTGTTACTCTAGCATCTCTTGTTCCCTCAGTGGCTGCCGGTATCTCTCCAGACTCCTCCCTTCTTCTTCCCTGTCCTTAGCTTGGTTTTTCCACCTAACCTTATCCTGTTGAACTATTGGTCAATCAGTTTCTTTATTAGAGCAATCACAGTGAATTATATTTTCACAGTGTAAAGGAATATTCTAGGGCAATAAAATGTACAAACTGGTATCCCTTCACTGAGTTTTAAATGTTTGAACCTTCACATCATCCAGGAGGTATTAATCCCTGAGAGTGGACCTGTTTGGATTCTACCTAAAGACAGTGCTAAGATGGGCCTGGCATTGAGGTTCTATTATCAAGTATTGACAGAGCCACATGTGGATTCCATGATCTAAGAATTGGCTTCTGAGGATCCAGAGTTTCCCTTTGAGACAGGCTGTCTTGGGCTTTAGGTACCCTGCCTGGTGCCAGGTATTAATCAAAGAGAAAGAGTTGATGTGTTCTGCAGCCAGCCACTCTCTTAGATTGCTTTCAAGTGACTCATGGTAATGCAAATGTACTTGACCATTGTTGGAGGGCAGGGGTCACTGTTTTGTTTAATCAGCTTTCTGAAAATTGGAAAACTTAACTTCTGTACCTCTGGAAAGCAGCCCAACTCCCTCCTTAGGTTATTGTTGGTTTTGCTTATCAGAGGTGAGACCTGAGTTCTCTAATGGGTTTCAGTGACTCTGGATAGATATCATGGGATGATGGCAGAGTGGGAACCTGGCTGGAAAACCAGACAGGCTGCCAGCTGGATCTAGGGTACAACCATGTAGGGGTGATTCTAGCATGTTCCTGAGCCTTCTAGAGATTTTATTTAGATCTGGACAAACAGTGGTGACCAAAACAGATTCTATGATGCTCCACGGCACTTTACTTCCTAGGAACACCTTCTTGGAGTACCCTGTGATCACATCTAGAGAAAACCACTAGTATTTACAACATAGAATCATTGGAATATTGACTGTAACTCTTATGGAGGACTCCATTGATGGGTGATAATACTGCCATCATAATTACCCCAAGATATCCAAGATGATATTAACTACTATCAGCATTCCTGTGTCATGCTAACACCAGCTCAGTGTCTTTACATACAGATCACAGCTAACGCAGACCATCAGAGACCCATTGCCTCACAATATCCCAAGATTTTGGGCAACTATTTGGAGGATTTTCATCTTGAGATATCAGATGAACCCTGTGCTCTTGTTTACTGTTTCATTTGGGTGAGGTTTCTTAACCTGAACAGTTTTGATATTTGGGGATACTTCTTTGAATATACAGTAGAGTGTCTTGTAACATTCCTGGCCTCTACCCACTGGAGACCAGTCCTCTCTTCATTGTGACAACCAAGAATGTCTCAGGACACTGCCAGACATCTGCTGATTTGGAAACACTGTTTTATTTTTAAGTTTCTTTTTGGGGGGGGAACTGGTAATGTCATTTAGAAAGCACTAGCTGGGAAGCTTTATTCTGTTGTTACAAAGGGGATTTATCAAAATGTAGGGCTTGTATCCTTCTAGGGTCTAAAGGAGAAAAAAGAGGCTCCATCATTATGTGTTCCCAGAGTAGCCAAGAAGGCTGCTGCTTATTCCAATGAGATGGTCCCCAGGGAAGGAGGCTACTGGTTTGACTAAAATAATCTACCTTTGTCTTGACATTTGCCAAATGTTACCCTTTTTCCTTTTTCTTTCTCTCCGGGAACATCTCTGGGTTAATAAAAATATCTCTTGGGTTTACAAAGCTGTGCAAATAGAGTCGATCAAGAAAGAGAAAGTTGGTGTTCAGTAAAGGAAATGTTTGCCTATCCATGGGGAATTGACTCAGTTGGGACCCCATGTATATTTTTGGGTGCTTAAACTAAGTCACAAAGTTATTTTGGATGAATAATCTGTGCATAGATTGTAGCTAAATATTAAGTAGGAGCAATATAGCATCAATTGTAATTTCCTGTGCATTTTTTTTAACATCAGCACACAAGTTGATTACTTACATGATTGGTTTCCTATTAATTTTTGGTTATCTATTAATTTTTGCTATCGGCTTTCTTATTTTAAGAATCACATACACATGGAAGATCAGGAAACTTGGTTTGCTTCATTCTTCTTTTGTTCCCCAGAAATTCATGGAATGCCCACTGTGTTTGGCATGGAGAGCACTGAAACTGAATTTTCGGGAACATTGAGCACATACACTTGGTTTTCTGCCTGGTGCACTGTGCCTGGCATGCAGGAGAATCTCAGTATACAACTAGGTGTAAAATTTTACACTATTCTTTAGAGTTCTTTACTTACCGCTTTTATTAGCTACTTGTACATTTTGGGAACAGTTGACGTGGTGTCTTAAGCCCAAAGCAACGCATCTAAAAGAGCAAATTCCTAGAAGTAGTGGTCCAGTGTCTCCCAAGAAGTTAGTTGCTTAGCATACCTGTTAGATCCTTCTCAAGCCCTGTCCATGTGACCCTCCCCTCTCTACTATGCCTGGAATTCGCAAAGGAAAGGGGAGCGCTGAAGACAACAACAATGTCCCCTCTCTGGCTCTGATCAGGGTTTTATTGTCAGGAAATCCCCCCTTTCAAGGACTTCTTTGTCAGCATCCTCTAACCGGCCCTCAGCCCCACACCCCAGCCCCCCGCTGGAGGACGATTCCAAGGCTTTATGGAAATGAAAAGTTGCTCTTCTTCACAAAAAAAGATTGGGGGAGATAAAGTGATTAACACTTATTTTGTTCAGGAATCCATCTGAGCTAGCATCCTTGAGCACTCATTTGGCTTGTTGGAAAGGTAATCTCTTTCAGAAACATTGGGCAGAATTGACCAATTCATTATGTATGTAAGTCTGCTTAAGAATGTTTAAATCAGTGTGCCCTCATCTCCTAGCTTCCTAATCTGCCTTGGCTATTCCATTCTCTTTGAGTTTCTGCAGCTCATTTTCCCCCTGATTATTGAAGCTTTCCCTAGACATTCCAGGCTTGGTGGAATCTTGATGAATAGATTTATGGGGAGGGGGTACCCTCCTCTTTTACTTGGTTGTTGAGACCAGATTGTTCTGGGGGTAATTAAACTTGGGAAACTACAAGCTTACGTATAAAAATATGAGACCACTTCAGCCAGTGGGAATGTTGGAGAATGACTTACCAGCAGTGGGAAAGTCTTACAAACAGTCGCTACTTTAGAACAACATGAATCGTCCTGCAGAATTATGAGATATTTAGATTAAAGCAAGAACATAAAAATATTGGAAGCTGTTGAGAGAACATGAGCATTTACATACGATACGTAAGACAGACATGTGGACTGCCAGGAGCTACAGAGCAGTGTAGTCATGAGAAACGCCTTCCCCTTAGTTATTGTCTTCTTAGCACATGCCCCCACCATCTCTGATAGCACAGATTAGCTGAGATCAACTCATAAAAGCTTGATCGTAGCCATTGCTAGACATTAGTGTTTCTCTTTGTGTATCGTCAGTGAAGTTACTGATGCCTAAATACACTCTTTAGGTGCCTAGAGTAGAATTTGATGATGTTGTTTTGTTTGAGCTCTTTGACTTCAATAATTTTGGTAGGTGCTCTGGACTCCAGAGAAGTTCTCTATTTCCTTGACAGATTTCAGAGAAAAGGGAAAAAGAGAAAGAAGAAAATGAGCCCCCGCCCCCCCATTAAGCATGTCTTTACTAAAAGAGTGTATGTGGAGAGCTGCCCTCCAGAACAGTCACCGAGTTTTGCACCATTCAAAAGGCTCTTGGTTCATTTTATCTACTGAATCTAATAAATAAATGTAGTGTGGTAAGACACCACAGTGTGGCATCATCCAGATTCATGCATTGATCTTGCTTTGCTTTTTAAGATTTTGAAGCAAGAATAAAACAAGTAGGATCTTTTTTCTTTTGTGATTATTAATTCAGCTCTGGATACTTTCTGGGAGATTTTTACCGTAGCATGGAAATATATTTGGGGTGACGATGCCAAGGAGAGGAAACAACACCATGCTAAGGTCAAAAGGCTGACAGTGGGGCTCAGAGAGAACTGTAGGAGGTGACTTGAGATTTTGAAAAGTCCTGGTATCTTGTTATGAAGATCAGACCAGCCCCACCCCCTTCTCCTCTTCCTCTTTTCTCTTTCCTTGGCCTCCTCTTTCAGGTTTGTTTGTTTTGGTTTGGATTTTTTTTTTGACAGTCTTGCTGTGTAGCCCAGGCTGGTCTGGAAAACCAGCTATCCTGCCTCAGCCTCTCAAGTACTTGAGATTTTAAGCATCTGGTTTTTTAAAACAAGATAAAACACTCTGTGATTCAAGTGTTCCCCTCTGGAGAGGTTGCTGGAATCAGCAGGAAAGGTGGGCTGGTTTAAGGAAGAAAAGGAGTGGCCAGGCTTTTATAAGAACGGTCTGGTTTTCCTGCCTGTGGGGAGAGAGAGGTCATGCAAGTGTGCATTTCCCTGAGTCCTGTTCTGGGAGTGCCAGGATCTTCTAGGTCCTCATTAAGAGGCGCTGTCACCATGCACACGTACCGTGGTGATTGGAAGTCATTTGCATTTACTGCTTCACCCATGTAAATCAGTAATTTTAGGAAGAAAGAATTATAAACATCTAAAAAATTCATTTGAACGCATTCCTCAAATTCCACTTTAATATATCCATTTCTTTCAGGCAGTCAAATGTCTTATCAGAATTATTTTTTACAACCGAAATGACCATTTTAAGGCCCTATTGGATTCTGCGAGTTATTAAATTTGATATCTTCCAGGGCTTATTTTTTTTCTGATGCCCATAGTTCAAGATAATGTTTTTTTTAATACTACATGCAGAATTCCAGAGATTCATAATCGCTTATGACATCTTAATGTCCACAGTGACATTCCACTGGTCATACCCAACTGTGATAAACAGCTCTCTACGCTATAAAGACAACAGTCACTAAGTAAATGCAGGAAAACGCAAACAGTCCCTCAGACTTATGAATAATGTCACAGATCCTGAATGTTAATTTTAAAGAAAACACATGCTTAAATTTAAAGTTTATGCCTTCAGCTCATAGTCCTTTATTCTTCCAGGGGGGAAAAAAGTCCACCAGCTATACTTTAAATGAATTTAATGAACTGCAAAGACTGACATTTTCACTATAAAAGTCACACTTCATTTAATGAGTAGTTAAATATTGATGCGATATTAAAATACAGGCAGAATAAAAGTGGCACAATGGATTTCAAAATAGGAATTCAGAGTTCTTTTATGTTGAAAATTTCATGAACTAAAAAAGAAAGTATCATTCATTACAGTGTCTTCATAAATACAAATCTTCTAGGGAACTAGAACATTAGCCTGCCGTGCATAAATTTTTGTTGGTAAACTGAGGTGAGTCTTCTCTTTCACTGAATTAGTGATTGTCTCAGCTGACCACAGCATCTGGTGACAGGGTTGACATGATCAAGGGAGGAGACTCTAGCCTTGCGTTCAGCTACTTGAATAAGAGAAAACAGCTAGGCCTAGGTACCTGGTCTCTAGAATACAAGAGCCTGTTGCACCCCATCCTGCTCAGGGCTCCTCTGTGGCTCCCTGAAACAGTCCACGGGCGGGCGAGTCCTTCATCTGGTGTGTGCCCCCTGGGCCTTTGGCTTCTGACACTTACGTTGTTTTCATTACTAAGAATATCCCGCAGCTCACCTCCAGGCTTTTGGCGTTTCCCCTCTCTCCCTCAGCCTGTTTTTCTAGATCTTCTTCATCTCTCTTCTTCTGTGTCCTTTTTCCTCAGGGACCAGTGAGTCTCTGATAGCCTTTCCCACTACCTGGGAAGTTTTAGCCATTTCCTTGCTTCACTTTTCTCTGTGGTAACCTAGTGTTTTATTTATCTTGGTTGATGCCCCAAGGCTCAGGTCACCTCACAGAGAGAGTCTTGCCTCCTTTGGTCTTTAGTTAGTCCCCAGAGCCCAGGACCGTGTTCTCTAAAGGAGGCATTCCGGATGGGTCTGCTGTACATGAGTGAATGGCAGGCGTGTACGCTCTGAAGCACACTTGGGGTAGTCTGAAACGGGCCAGGCTTCCTTGTGGGACACTCACTGTTCTTGGGGAGATGTGGACAAATGTCTACTCACACCAGATGGGGAAGCCACGACAGACCAAAGTACAGAGACCACCAAAGCCAAACTTCGTAAACCATTGAGTTTTATTGGGGCTGCTTACAGGAATGTGGGTGAGGGACTATTTCTAGTGACTCAAAGACAGTTGCATCACCAAATGCCCCCCTCAGCGTGGGTGACAGATCATGAAAACTGGAAACCTTAAGTGCACTGTACAACTTAGAGGCAGTTCAACAGGCTGGAGATTATCATTTCCAGGTGACTCAGTCTACCTAACCTTCTTCCAGGTAGCTCAGCAGGTCTCTGCTTTTTACAGATGGTATTGTCTGGCCTGAGCCTCTTCTAGGCAGCTCAGCTTGCCTAAGAACATCTTGGGGGGGTTCTTCCTGCTCCTAAACACTTGGAAAGGGAAGGTCTCAGTGAATCTGGTAAGTTTCAGGGACTTCCTGAAGCCTTTGAGTTGTTCACTTCCTGAAATAATGAGCTTCTTTGCAAAGTGGGAACCAGGTATTTTGATTTCTATTATATTTTTCATATTTATTGCTGTTTCCATTTTTAGACAGGGTCTCATATAGCCCAGTCTGGCTTTGAACTCGCTGTGTAGTGGATTCTGGCCCTAACTCCTCATCCTCTGGCCTCCATTTCACTATATGCTTGGATTACAGGTGTACACTACCATGCCCGGATAATATTTTAAAAATGGTTGGCTCTAACCGGAAATTCTGAGGATTGCATATGACCTGCGGCCCATTTGCATACATGGGTTGAAGTAGACCCAGGATTCTGACTCATTAGGAGATAAGGCCTATGAGGCTTATGTTAAGCACTCAACAAAGAAGGTAAATGCTTCAGTTAAGTTAGATGAAGTGCTATTACTATTGTAGAATGTCTCTAGGAACTCTTGTAAGTACTTTGTATGTATTAGTAAATTTAATCCTCAACAACTATGAATGTCCCAGTTAACAAATGAGAAAATAGAGTCCTGACTATGTTTATATGAAGACACCCAAATCATTGAGTAGGTTGGGGCTTTACAGCCATTAGGCTTGTTCCACAGGTTGTACCCCAATGTGCCTCTTATCTAGGCTCTTCTTGGAACTTCCAGAATCTCAGAGGGGTTGCTAAAGCTAGATGACAGAAGCTGGGGACATTGAGTTTCTGGTTCTGTAGATCTGGGCAGAGGTCAAGAACTGATACTCCCTACAAGTTCCCAGGGGGTGCTGGTGCTGCCATGCTGTCCCACAGTTTGAGTCTCAGTGTCCTGACCCATCCAGAGACATCTGAGGGGACCAGGGTTCCCTGAGGAACCTGTTGTACCCGCTGGAACTTGTGTAGGTAGTTGACCTCTACGCTCACACGCTCTAGCTATAATGGTGAGGTTAGCATGCCTAGACAAAGGCAAGACAGTGAGTTCGTGGCTCTTGCCTTAGTTGATTTCTGTCGTTACAATAGAACATCCAAGACTGGATGACTTAGGTGGAAACATGCCTTGCCATGGTTTCAGTAGTTTGACTGAGCAAAGATGGAGCAGTTGCTCCCAGGGAAGGCTGCATTGCTGCTTCAGCTCCTATCAGGGAATGGAAGGGAAGTGAGTGTGGGAGGAAGTGAGCACGTGACCAGAAGGGGTGGTGATTGGCTTGCTGAGTAAGAACTAGTTACTTCTGTAGGAAGGAAGCCAGTCTCACAAGAAAGATACTAACCCACTTGAGGACTTAGAGCCCTTATGACCTAATCACATTTCAATGGCCTTTCCTACCAACACCTTTACTCTGACACTCATACCTGAATATAAGTTCAGTGAGAACTAACCACATCCAAATCATAAATAGACTACATATACAATGAAACATATCCTGGAGGCTCGTGGTCTTACACCATTGGTACATCTTCCTCCAGCCACACACAGATGGCATCTGTGTGCTTCCAAATACCCAGCAGAGAAACGGGGGCTCTGATAAGCAGTGTAGAACTGGAAGACGCTAGGCGGTACTAGGTTTCTCCTGTCAGTAGGGCCTGGCTTGGATTTGAAATACAGTGTGTTTTTAAAACCACACCGAGTCACACAGACAACTTTTCATTTCCCTTCCAGCCTCTTACTACACCGGTGAGAAGATCTGTTGGGTGCTAACGTGTCTTTATCACCTACCAACTCGCTAATCTCCCTTTTTAACAGAGTGGTTTTGCTACAGGGAGAGGGGGTGGGGAGCCCATGCAGGTCTCAGCTCCAGTCCCTGCTGCAGCTGCTGGTTTGCTAGAATTAAATAAACGACATTGCCTTTGCCATATTGGTTTTTGATTTCACAGTACGAACTTTCCTTTTCTGAGTAAAATGCACACTTGTTTTGATTCATGTGGCTGAGTTAAAAGAGAAGTAAAGGCCTTTATAAAATTACCTTTTTAACATTATAAATGCTTTGAAGAAAAAAGTCCCTAGCATCACGTTTGCAGTGAAAACAATTTAAAAAAATAATAATTTGTCCATTAGTATTGTGTAAGCATGTAATGTATGTGTGGGTGGAGTACACATGCCATGCCATGCATGTAGAGGTCAGAAGGCGACTCTGCAGAGTCTCTTTCCGCCTTTGTGTGCACCCACGGAATCGAACTCAAGTCATTGCGCTTGTGTGGCAAAATCTTTATCTACTGAGCCTTCTCTGCCCGTCTGTGAGACTATTTTTGTTTTTGTGTGTTAGCATTTAAGACATTTTGCTGCAAAAGCATCCACTAGAGAGATTAGATGAGGTTGGCTCATGCTCCTGTGTCACTTCTTCGCATCTTACAATCTCTCAAGGGCAAACCATCTGGCTCCAAGTTTTTGTGTAAAGAAGAGTGTGGGCCTGCTTTCAGTGACCAACTCCATGCAGGTTCTATCAGCCACTGAAACTGACGGGCGCTGATCTGAAGGAAGAATGGCATAAGAACATAAGCAGAGCGAACACGGTTCAGAACAGTTTCTCGGCTCCTGCTCACTGGTAACTGCCAGGAGTCCTTGCGTTGCTGTTTGAGAGGCAACACTTTCTGTCCTGCGTGTGATAAGGGACAGCCCTGCTGCCTGCCATCTTTTTAGAAATAGTTTCTCTGAACAGTGATAGCACAATAAAGCTCACTATTTCACTGTAAAATCAAAGGGATTCAATTAAGAGCTAGTTGGCTAAAAGTATGTTTCGAAATTATATCAGGAACTTTCATTGCGCTAATTATTCTCGTGGGTCTGCATTCCATAGTTGGGTTGTGTTTACCAGGGTTTTGCTTCCAGTCTTCATAGCATTGGGCACACTGGACATACTGTGTCTTCATCTATGTTGCAGACTCCTTTCTTTATTGGTACATTGCTTCTGTGCCCCACTATGCCACTTCTTCCCTGTAAGAACCACTTCTTGCTGTGAGAGACGGGTGGTTTCCCAACCATCTCATCTCCCTCATCTTTTGTGCAGCTAGAATTTACTTCTTTCGCTCCTTCTGGCAGAGGGAGGGAGGATATGCATAGAAGATCCAGTGAAGTGTGATTGGGGCCTGCCTAGCTCAGGGAGCCAGTGAAGTGTGATTGGGGCCTGCCTAGCTCAGGGAGCCAAGCATGCTGGTCAGTGTCCTCATTACCAGATAGCCACCTATCTGATAGTGGGACCTAACCTTTGGTAAGCTGGTCAATGCATCCCGGTGGGCCTCCTGACAGTGTCTTTTTATCTGTTTGTTTGATGAATCGACTAGCCATTATGCCTCTAGTTTCAATAAGATGAAAATGGTTGGGAAATTTGTAGTTGTAGATTTGAATGTGACATCACAGACTAATGTAGGTATGATAGGCTTTAAAAATTTGTGGTCTCCAAATATTTGCAGATAAGAGAGGATAGTTTAGTCCCATCTGTCTGCCTGGTACAGCCAGGACTTAAGAAGGTTGTTTTTATATGCTTTAGCTGAGACAAGCCCCTTTGATCTTCTTGGTGTAATAGCTGCCCCATAATTCATCCTCTCTATGAGGAAGGATTTCCTGGTGACCGACATCATGCCCTTCCGTACCTTCCCTCAGCCTCTAAATCCAGCATAATTAGTCACCGTCCTTGGTGTTCACACTCAAGTATAAATTTTGGGAGAGAAAAATCAAAAGAATTTGTCCAACAGTAGACCATTAATTTAGATCATTGACGTCATACTCAAATCAGAAATGTCATCTTCTCAGAAAGGGAATGTTTGGAGGAAGCAGTTCATTGTTGTTGGAGAAATAAATCAAGCGAAGTATTTATTTAGTCTTATTATTTGTCTTGCTCAAATGCACATTAATCCCCCCACTCCAGCCTTACTCTGGGGTGCTCTTCGTCCTCCTTCCGTGTAGTATTACATTTTAACAAAATTAATGTAGACATTTAAGATATGTTGCTGACAATTTTTATAAATATTGAAATTGTGTATGAGAATAATACTGATATTGTGACTTTGTTAGTACAGATGCCATTAGCCGCAATGTAGAGAAAATGTTATATTAAATACTAATTTCATATGTTACTTAACAAGTAGCTGGCTTTGAACACATTAATCTCTCTTTTTAATTCAAGGTTGATGGTCTGGGTCTTACATATTGTAACCCTGAGTAGGCCATTCAATAACTATGCAAAATATCTATTTCTCCCATGGGTATTTGTGCTTTGATATATTCTGATCCTTATTAAATTTAAACAGGATCAAATTTATACAGCTCTGGCAGAGATTTATTAAAATACACTGAATGGACAGCTTGTGGGAGCGCAGCGAACTGTAATAACATATGCCTTTTACCAGAGAGCAGTAATTATTGAGAATCAAATAAATCTGTAGGAGGTTAAGTATATATGGAAAAGATATCAATTGCAGTTCTTCAAAAACTAGCCTGGAATGTTTGAAGATGTGTTACTGTGCAAAATAATGAATGTCATCTTTTTAGACTCCAAATATTTAGCAGTGTTTGAAAATGCAGGTTTTAAGGAATGTTTTAAATTCCAAAAAGGGGGTGGTTCAACATTATCAGAAGTGTTACATGTGTTTAGCATACTCCATCTGCACAGGCACCTGCTTTCCTGCTTTGTCCTACTTTTTATTAAACCAAATTGGAAGCACGTGTATTATTCTGTGTGCAAGAATTTTTTTTTAATGCCGAAGTCCATGTGTATTTTGGTTAGGGTTTTGGGAGAAGGGCTATTGGTGGCCTGAAGGAATGTTTTGATATTCTTAAACAAGTTCCTAATTTTAAACCACCATTTGTTCTTACTCTTGTGTTTTGCTTCATCCTTTCCCAGCGGCCTTGGAGTGTTGTGTGTGGTCAGGTCTCGGTGGTTTCAGTTTGTTACATGGTTTGATAGGATGGCACATCAGAAGACAGGATCTAATATTGAGCTCAGAGGTAAGAGGCATCCAATCCCATACACATGTGGTACACATGTGCTCATGTAGCCTCACATGTATACACAAATAAAAATATAAAAAGAGACACGTAGTCTGTTCTTTTGGAGTGTGTACAACATTGACAGTTCCTCCTTCATAATTTAAAAATTCTGTTAAGAGTAGAAATCTTACTCATTTTCCCTGCTCTATTTATAGGTTGGGGTAACCTGGCCACCACTAGGAGGAGGATGTGGCGGGAGGAAAATGTGGGGACACCACACACCCTGCACGCCTCCTCTGGCCCTGGTTGCTTTGCCTGTCTCTGCTGTAGAGACAGAGGCATGGGTGGGGAGGCCACCTTTCCTTTTCAGTTAAAAGAATATATGTGCCAAGCTGGACCAAGCCAAGGTGTCCGGAAACCAAGGGCATGTTTGGGTGGTGGTGTCTAGAGGTGATAAGCTAAGACAGGCCTGGAAGTCCCCCCAGTACCAGTCTGAATCCGATGGAGAACTGGTAACTCGTAGTGTGGCGGGGTGACAAATCTGTTTTTTTGTCCTATATGATGGTGTCAGACTGGATTCTTTAAAAAAATTATTATTTTATGTGTATGGGTGTGGCGCCTAAATGTATGCATGTGAACTGAATGATTCTCTGTGCCTGAGAAGCCTAAGAAGACAGTGGACTCCATGTAACTGCTCTTATAGGTGATTTTGAGCTGTCACGTGGGTGCTGGGAATATAATCCAGGTCCTGTGGAAGAGCAGTCAGTGCTCTCAACTGCTGAGCCATCTCTCCAACCCCAAATTGGAATATTGTACTTATTTTCCCTAATACTTTGTGGTATGTGTTTTTTTAAGAGTTAGTATTTATTTTCTGTGTATGAGTATATGTATGTATGTATGTGTACCATGTATGTGCCCTTTGTCAGCAAAGAGCATCGGATCCCCTGGAACTGGAGTTGCAGACAGTTGTTAGCTGCCATGTGGGTTCTGGGGGCAGAACCAGGTCCTCTGCAAAATTAGCCATCTCTCTGTCTCCATGGTGTGCGGGTTTTGGAGCATTGCTTTGTGAACACTTCATAGTGTGCTGGGTCTTGATGCTCTCTGAGAGTTCATGACCTCAATAGGTACTCCCTAGCCGTTACTCAGTACATTCGAATTCTGTGGTGGGAAGAGGAGCCCCGTACATTGGTTGTAATTTACCTACATTACAATTTGCCACTTTGGAGTGCACAGTTTGGGAAGGCATTTCCATCATCACCATTTCCTTGGGTTCTTTTACTCTTGGTCCTCTGTTCCGGATAAGCCTTTATCATAAGTCAACCAAACTAAATCAATCACTATCTAAGTGCTTATATCGGTCATCAAGCTTTTAGTAGGTAGCATATATGTTTTGCTTTCAAATATCTTAATATTTGGTACTGTTCTTGTTAAGACGAGGAGGTGTGAGGGATTTAGGGTTGAATAAGACTTTATATCATTTGTAGTGAAAAAGATTTGTTGAAATTCATTGCTGTTGGCAGTTTTTCTTCGCTGTTCTCATTGCATGAGCTAGATCTTTCTAAGTACATTGAGGTCATCAGTCCACTTCCTTTCACTTGTAGTTAATTAAAGGTTTGCATTTGTGTCGGTTTGTGTTTGAAGGAAACCCTGTGATTTGTCTTCCACATAGTTAACTGGAGTCTACAGTGATGAGGGCCTACTTCGATGTCCAGCTAGTTAGAGCTACAGTAGTGTGCAAACATAGCTCCTCAAACTTGATAGTTAAAAATATTAAATAAGATGGTTTTAAGTCTAAGTGTCTTAATGCTAATTTTTTGTTGATGGACATTCATCCTTGTGAAATTTGAATAATCTGACCTTTGTATCAAGACTTTAGACTAGATGAGCTTACCCTTTCAGATCTGAAATATGTAATCAATGAGAGTTCTTTCATTTTAAGTCTATGTGTTTGAATTATATGTAAAATGTGTGTATATGTATAATCAATCAAAAGTTTTTAAAAGCAAGTTTTTTTAATACAGATTTTAAATGGCAAGGAAAAGGGGAAACCCTGCTGTTAGTGATCCTATTATTAGAAGTTAACTCCTGGTCGAGAAGTTTGACTGTGGCCATAAGAAAGATGCTGATAATTTATAAGAAGAATTGCTGTTGCTCCATGCCAGTGGAAACAGAACAAAAGCTAGTGTCTATTGCTGTAGGTCCCCTCAGTACCCATAGAAAGGAAGTCAGAAGGATGGTGGGGAAAACTATCTTATGCTCTTCTTCTCGCTGACCTGTTTCAGATAGAGGAGCAGGGTCACTGACCTTCACAGATTTCTTAGGGTCGTCAATGAACGTGGGCTCACAAGCCATCTAAGCAAATACAGTCTTCAGGACCAAGGACAAGGGCACGCGCACGGCTCTCCCCACTTAACCTAAACCTGCCTGGCAATACCAGCCTGAGGCCATGATGAGGTTAGTAGATGAAGAACACCTGAAAACATGGGCAAAGTCTCACTTCCTTTTTTTCTGTAGTGTTAAATCATGTTTGCTAGCTAGATTTGCTTTTTCCCTTCAGATGTTTAGCTTGTCGTGTTCTCAGTGTGCCCAGACACGTGTGGGCAAATGCTCTAAAGTGGGCTTCCTGTCCTGTTTGACACTCCTTGCTGAGGGACGACATGGACTACAAATCATGACTGTGTAGCTGTAAGAGTTTCCACAATGGTTTGCATTTTGTAAGGAGTCAAAGGATCTGAGTTGTGAACCTCCTCGTATTTCAAGGTCTGTGTTTTAGATGCTTGCCCTCCAGATGGAACATCCCATCCCCTACCTGTAGTCAGTGGACTAGAGGGAAATTGTAGTTTCAGAGCAGTCCCCAGACGTCCACATTTACTGTAGTAGGGAGCTAACCTTGACTGGGGCGGACATGGTCTGGGTTGGGGAACCTTTCACAGATCATCCCACGGTGACTACTAGAAGCTTCAGTTTTCCATGCATTTTTCCGCTCCCATTTCAACTGTATTCTTGTACATTTTAACTCATGTCGTTACCCTTGGAAAGTTCCAGTTATTTTAATGTTTGGGAAGTGTGGGGCAGGCCCTAGAAATGTCTATACATTAAATATACAGAAATAGTCCCTCCATCACTGCAGTTGAACCATGCAGAGCATAGGGAATTATTAATTGTTGGTTTCTCACCATCTGTTGCATGGAGGACAGTGTTGGTCTTAGCAGTGCAGGCCTGTACCAAGAATGAATGGGGCTCACCTTGTGCTGTGTTCTTCAGCCCCTTCTGTCCTTCACTGGTCCTCTTAAACATTCTCTGGTATTCACTTTGGAGAAGCCATCTTAACTGCTTACTTGCTTGTATCCCTCTTCCATTCCCTCCCTCCACCTTCCTCGCCCCCCCATACTTTGTTTTTTAAATTTAACAAGACAGCATAGTCCTGACTCAGAACTTCCTTTCTTCTGGGGGGAATGTTATTTGTAGCCTCTTCTATTGTAAGGCTAGCATGCTGTTTTCTGTGTCTCATTTCAAAGGTGCAACGTTCCCTGGGAAGTGTTGTCAAGAGTGTCTTACCCACCAAGTCATCTTTATAGTCATGCAATCTTAATTCCTTTACCTGAACTCTTATGTTCTACCTTCAGCTGTCCTGACTCATCAAGGCACGGGTTGAAGTTTTTTGGGTGCATACGGGCACACACAGTAGTAGCTGGAATGTGAACGTACAGTTGGCATTTGTGCTGAGTGGATGTGTTGAGCAGTATGATGTGTGTGGTTAACTTGAAGACAGAGGCTCAGATTGGTGGGACATCTTTGAAGTTCTGGATTTGGGTTGCAATCCTTGGAAGCCTGGTGAATATTCAATCCACCAGCTTCCTTCTTTTCTCTATAGAAACCTCTTGGCACTATGGCAACTGTTTCTGGGACAGTTCTTTTTATCATTTCGATTCAGCTCAAACAAAATCAACTTGGGTCATTTATGTGTCTTCTCTAGAATGTACCCCGATTTTTGGAGGGTGCATGTAAGAAGCATCTTGCTCTTTCTGTGGGCAGATGCATGTTATGTGGTCAGAGATGAATTGCCAAACACAGTCAAGCAAATGCAAACCACAGACCATTCGTCACCCTCCCTTGGGGTAGAGAGAGAACCAGGGCTATCATCGTTTAAGATCAGGGACTGGGCAGACTGGTGCTGGAACCTGGGACATCTCATTGGAAGCTCACTTTTCCACTGGGGGCCCACCTCTCAGGAGGTCCAAATTCATGCTGTCACCTGTCAGTCACCTGTCACTCTTGGTGTGAATTCAGAATTCTCTGAAATTGTTAGGATAGAAATGCTTTCACACGAAAGTAGTTTGTTTTCAAACACACTGAAACTCTAAATGATTAGAGTTGTCAAACTTCCTGAGGCCATAGGGCCATGCTTCACATCTTCTTACTTCACTGGACCTATTTGGGTTCAAGTTCCCTGTGTTTATTTTTTCTACACACGGTAGGAACAACAGTGCAAGCCTGTTCTTCATAAAGAAGCACAGGAGATCTGGAATGCCCAAATCTGAGCACCTTGCCTTTGCTAATGTGTGCCTTTGAGTGTCCTCTTTACACTCACTCTTCTTCTGCATCATGGATGCTTTTGTAGAAAACATACCATACAGTTTCTATCTTTGTATTGGCCTCCAGCCTTCCATAGGCTGTGCTGGTCCACGTAGATTATAACTAGGGCCCTTCTGGGGATACTTAGTCCCAGTACAGCCCGTGTGTGTGGGTCCTGAATCATGTTCTTTGGTGTTCTTAGGGTCACTCTCCAGCCATTCCTTCTAGCATGTTTGCTTTCTGAGACTCTCATGCATTCTTACAGATCTTGTTTTTTTTTTTCCCTTCTCATCTCTACACATGGAATCAGTGATTTTCCCAGGAGGCCCAATTCCTTTTACTAGAGAATAGAATTAAAGTCAGACAGAACAAAACAATTGGCTGCTAGGAGTCCTTTTCAAAGAAGTCTAGATGAAAGAAATGGCTTCTTGTCAAGCCATTTCAGGTAAAGAATTAGAAAAGGGATAATATATGTATCATTAGGCTAGATATCACTAGATATTAGGTCATAAATTCAAATAGCTATTTTACATTTAAGTCCAGCAACCCCAAATCTCTATTTTATTATAATACATATATGTGTATTCCTTCATTAACTCTGGCTCCCTAAGACCATAAACTTTATGTTGAGTCTTCTTCTCTAATCTCTACCTCTTGTCCATTACATTACTGTAATTACTTTATTGATGTAAATATTCTGAGATTGTCATAGGAGGGAGAAGAAAAAACAAAACACTCTGTGTTTTTTTATACCTAAGTAGCATCATTTATGCAGATGGTGCTATGCAAAAGCTTTCATCTTTCCTTGGTAATTTGCAACCATATATTTTTTTAAGGAACAAGGGATGGTCATATCTGCAGGAATTGAAAGAATATGCAAGATCCTGTGTTTAGAAAAAACACTTTCAGCATTACAAGTAGGAATATCTATGGGTTTGTGGGAGGGTAGTCCCAAGGGCTTTTAGACTCATCTCTTGAATACCACGGGTCCTGACCATTATTTCACTGGCTTGGGGACATTGCTGTGGATCTTAAGACTCCCAGTTAATTACATTAGGAGATCTCTGACCATTAGTCATTAGGTTTAATATATTTAAGTTGGTGTGCTGAAAGTTTGTTGTAACCAATGCCTTGCAGCTAATATGATTATATCCATTTAAGCATTGTGTGTGCACACTCAAACACACACTGCATCCACATTAGGCCACAGTATCTGGAGTAACTGTGTGGGCGTGTGTGATTGGCAAGTGTGAAATTGAATTTAGTATGAGATTCTCTGTCTTAGGTAAAATATTTGAGAGAACGTTGATGGTGCTAAGCTGTCTCGCCTTAGAAAAACTGGAACAAGAGGTCTGAATGTTAAAATTCCATTTAAATGCCAAAACACTTAGAACTACGGTGAAGAATTTAGTTTTAGTGGGAAAACTTTAATTTGCCTATAACATGAGGTACAAGTTATTCATTGCACTAAAGATAACATGCTAATTAGAAGGTTCGAGGATAGTTGTCAGAGGTTAACAGTACACACTGACAGACTTGGAATAGAAACTAATTATATTATGTTCTCTAGAAGGAGTATTTTTACCCGCGAATGGAAGATACTTTATTATAGCCCTAATTTTTCTTAGCTTGAAAAAAATGTCTTTTAGCTGTTCTTTGTAATAAAGCTGCAGCAATGAGTGTTCACACCAGCGAGGAAGCCATATAAATAGCTTAACTTGGAGCCTTTGCTTCCAACATAGTCACAGAGGCAGTTCATATAAACACTGCACATATTTGACGCTTACATGAAAAACACACAGAGAGGAACCTTCAGAAAGTTTATCCTGGCTTGAAAGAATATCACAATGATCACGATTTCTGGAAATACTCCCAATATTCCATTATGAAATATCCGATGGATAAACAGTCTTCTTTTGCTTCTGAGTTGGGCTTATGTGTCCTCATACTGTGTTTCATACTCCCCCTGTGTGCATGTGTGCGTGGTATGTGTGTGAGTGTCTGTGTGTGTGTGTG
>LOJH01001881.1:278-20646 GCA_001685095.1 Ellobius talpinus
GCCTCTCTCTTAAAGCTTGCCTTCCCCAAGGAGCTGGCCTCCTCTTGCAGTTTGTGTGACAGGGCCCCCAAAGGGGTGGTGGTGGAGGATGGACAGATGGACCAGTGCCCGGTGCCTATTTTCCATCAGACAGACTTCAAGTAGATCAGAGTGGGTCAGCATGAGGCTGTCAGCTGGGCAGACCTGGGTGGGGGCCCAGTGCCTCTCCCTGGCAAGCTGGGTAGCCCTGAGCCAATTAAAATGATGAAGTCCTACAAAACCTATGGGGCTATCTGGGTTAGAGGGCAAAACAAGATAAAACCTACAAAGGGGTTGGCAGAGTAAGCCCCAGCAAGGGCTCAGAAATTCCAGCTCAAGACATTACCACCAGTTTTAGAAGAAGCAGCATGTATTTGACACTCACACATGCTGATCTCAGGGCCTCAGAGATGGCTCAGCCAGTCATGTGCTTGCTGTGTGATCATGAAGATCTGAGTTCTCAGCACTTGTGCAACGTGTAAAAAGCCAGGTAGAGAAGCGTGCATGTGGAGTCCTGGATCCATCTAGGGAGACTGAGATCCCTGGGGCTCACTAGCAAGCCAGCCTCGCTGAACTGGTGAGCATCAAGGTCAATGGGAGACTGTCTCAAAAATAGAGATTGAGGACGTCAACTGAGGTTGACCTCTGGCCTCCACATGCACCACCACACAATACATGTGAACACATATGCATGAACACATACATACATACAAGGAAAAATAAACATGCTGTGCTTGGAGACTTCCACTGACCCTCAGAATCATGACCTCTTTGGAGAGAGGGCCAAGTAGTAATACTGTCTCCACTTCAGCTATACATTAGCATCTGTAGCTCCCTGTCTGTATCCCGTACCGAATTCCATCCACCAGCTCTGTCAGCAGCAAATGTCTGCTCCATTCCAGCCTCGATCTTCTGCAGCATAGCTTCAAGTGAAAATGGCTCTCCCCAGCTCCTGGCCCTTGGCACTACCTGGCCTCCCTTCCTTACCTGACCGATGGAGATCTCATTTCAAATGGCACCCACCTTAGAAAATGATTCCTGAACAACCTCAGTAGGTGAGGTGATCCTGAGATACACTCTAGCCCTTCCCTGCCCCATCCTGGTCACATGACACCGCTTGGCTCTCAACTGGAAGAAGGATGCTATTTTCTCTCACTGACATATCCTGGGGTCCAGCACAGTACAAGCACCGAGCAGCTTCGTAAACAGCTGTTGGATGCTTGATGGAATGAATCCACATCGTGACTGATACTCTGGACAACTCTGATTACTAGAAAGTTCTATGCTTCACTGAGCAGAAATCTGCTTTCTCAGAACTTGTGTGTGGTACTGCCAGGCCCTCCCTGGCCCTCCCTGCCTCTGGCTCCAGGTCCCTTCTGATCCCACCTCACCAATCTTCCGAAGGCTTCTCTCTGTCAGGATCTGCAGTAAGACCAAGACAAACTAGTAGGAAGCATAGCTCCTAGCAGGTACGTCTAGGAAGCATGGTGCCCATCCTTTGGGATCACCCTCCCTTTGGTATTAGTCTTTATCCCTGGGTCCACTCTGAGGTCATCACCCCAAGTGCTGCGGAAGCCACCCCATGGTTCAGGGGTTGGGTACCTCTTGCATCCTCAGCAGCAAACAGCCCGTGGTCCTGCTAATTTTAAATCTCATTCCCATGAGAAGCTAAATCAGGAGCCGCTTAGCAACCTTTATTAATAACTCTAGTAACATACGTAAAGGGATGGGAAAGAATCGCGTTCCAGCCCTCCCCTGCCTTCCCATCCTAAACCTCTGCTTCACTGTAGGAGCCCTAAGTTCCCTGCCCTTTCTGGGAGTGCTTTCATGAATGACTCCTCACCAAATTGCAACCTTTTCATGGCATGGATTGCTGGGAATGTTCCACTTCCCACTTACATATTACTGAAAAGATCCCTTTCTACCTTGGCCTCCTCTGCCACCCTGGCCTGCAAGTCCGAGATCTCCGTGGGCAAATGGGTGGTTACTTGACCTAAGCATCGTTGGGGTGGGAGAAGCAAGCTTCCAGAAACCTTTGTGACCTGCCAACCAGAGTCAGCACTGCCTGGAACTTCCAGAAGTTGATTCCACCCTCCACCCTGAACCACCCCTGACTCCGCTGAAGTTCAATATCTCCTGACAGTTCAAACCTGAGGATATGGAACACTTTAACTTTATTTAAAATAATGTTTAAGGTCCACTGGCACTTTATAAGCTTCTTTGTGATGAAGACAGGATCAAACTCAGGGCTGTATGGGCTCAGGTGAGGAGACTCTCCCCACCATGGCCTCTCTGACAGACATGACCTTGCAAGACCAATGGGTAAACGGGCAACACTGGCAACCCCAATGGAATGCCATAAAGTACCAAGGTGGGGTCGTGGAGCTAGGTGGAGAAACTAGAGTGAAAGGTCAGGGACCCTGTCTCACATACTCATTGACCCTGGTACCTATCTGTGTCTCTTAGCGGGAGAAGTTCAGCTTGAATATACTTGAATTGGGGCACATGATAAACATGCAAGGTCATATGTTATAGCACTGGTGACCACAGAAGGAGCCTGGGCACAAACTAACTGTCCATCCACAAGAATAAGAGTAAATCAACATGAGAGAGAGAGAGAGGAGAGAGAGAGAGAGAGAGAGACCCCACAATAGGAAAATACAGTCACAACAATACACTCAAAGGCATCGGTACAATAAAACCCAGGAAGCAGGGCCAGAGTGGCAAAGATCAGAGAGATTAGCATGTGGCACCCTCTTTGAGAAATTACAGGGCAAAAATATGCATATGCATGTCCTTAAATATACCCCAAACACTGAACATCTCTACAGAGACCATGCAGCCAGTAACTCCTTCAGGAAAGGGGCTTATGAGGGACCATCTACTTCTGTAGTGGATGTACTGTGAGCCAGGAGAACACATTATCTGTGCAGAAAACAGAGACAACTGAGACTAGAACAGAAGAGTCTCCAAAAAGCCTCTGTGGCCACCCTCAGGAGCCCCTGCTAGAGGAATCCAACCGGCACCCACACACCAACCAGCGCCCAGTGACAATGTGTGACCACACAGTGACCTAACAAGGGGTAGACCTACAAAGTTTGGAGAAAGATTTATCTCTCTGTCCAGGAGCTGGATTGTGACCTCTGCCTGCTGCTAAGTCAAGACCCCAGAAGTCACCTCCCAGCAGTGACCAGGTCCCCATCACACCGAGCCCTAGACAGCAGGGTTCTCAGGGGCTCCACAGTGCCTGAGGGAGTGGAAGGAGCAGCCAAGGTTGGCAATGTCCATATCTCACTGGTCTCACCCAACACCCAATAAACGGAACTTCACAGACTTTCTGGACAACCTTTCCGCTGTCCACTGTGTCACACTGAGGGGGACATCAGTTCACTCAAATATGAGCCTTGCTCTCACTTGTCCCAGCTTTCCTCAAAGTGATCTTATGAGACACCTGCCTCCTCCATTCCCGCCCTCTCTTCAGCTCCTCTGTCACTCTCTGACCTGCAATGGCCATGGGGTTTACCCAGTAGAGAAATCCTGAAGGTGTGTGCAGAAAGAAATGAACAAAAAGATAGAAGGTAGAAGGAAGGGCAAGGGAGGGAGAGACTGAAGAAATGTATGAATAAAACAGCCCCCATGAGCCCAGAGGGAGTGGTACTATTAGGAGGTGTGGCCTTGTTGGAGGAAGTGAGTCACTGGGGGTGGGCTCTGAGGTCTCCCAAAGTTCAAGCCAGGCTTAGTGGCTCCTAGTCTCTTCCTGCTGCCTGTAGATCCAGATGTAGATTCTCAGCTTCTTCTCCAGCACCACATCTGCCTGTGTGCCACCATGCTTCCTGCCATGACAATAATGGACCAAACCTCTGAACTATAAGCCAGCCCCAATTAAACGTTTTCTTTTATAAGAGTTGCTGTAGTCATGGTGCCTCTTCACAGCAATAAAACCCTAACTGAGACAAAAAGCAAGGAGACTCCAGTTTCTTTTTTTTTTTGGAGTATTTACATACTAGTCACCTGGAACCCTTTCTAATATCTAAGTTTTGGGTTTGTTTGCTTGCTTGCTTGCTTGTTTGAGACAGAGCACAATGTAGTGCAGATTGGCCTTAAAGTGACTCTATAGTCTAAACTGATCTGGAGCAGGTTTTGTTATTGTTTCTTTTGTTTTTCTTTTCTCTCTCTCTCTGTGTGTGTGAGAGAGAGAGTCGCCTCTCTGATGTTGATCTTTAATTTGCTATGTAGTTGAGGGTGACCTTGAATTCATGACCCTCCACCTCTACATCAAGTGCCAGGATTGCAAGCCTGAGCCACCATGCTCTGCTTATGTATGATGGGCATTGAACCCAGAGCTTCCCGGATTTTAGGTACTGCTACATTCCACCCCCAGTTCCTGATTTCTCAGGTGCATGTTTGTCTCTTTTTTTTGTTTTCTCAGTTCCCTTAAACAGGCAATACAGACATGGTATCCCCACTTTACAGATACGGACTCAGAGTCAACAGGGGACCCTGTTGGCAACTTCTCTCTGTGGCACATAACACCTGCAGTGTCCTCCCAGGCATCATTCACAGCAACTTGTGTTGCCAGCGCCCCCTTGCATATTGGGGGGGGGACTCATCTAGCAACCTGGACAGTCTTCTGCCACCAGAGAACAACAACCCCTATCTACTGCCCCTTCTAACCCACAGGCTGGGCAGAGTGATTGCTAGGGGGATAGTGGCTGGCTGCTGAGGAAGGTGACACAGGCCGGAACTGGCGTGTGATGGGATGGGGACTGAAGCCTGGCCTTGCAGGCTGCAATCACTTGGAGTGCCTCTGGCAATGGAGAGCACAGCTGCCAGAAGCCTGAAGAGGGCAGTATGCATCCCCCCCCCCNGCGGGGGATCAAACAATAAAGGAAAGGTGACGAGTAACGCAACCCTTTAAACACAAATAATGAACGCAACCCTTTAAACACAAATAATGTTGCCTCTGCCACCCTGCGCCCCCAAGGGCACACATATAAGCACTCAACAGGATAAGTCACCAGAGCAACAGAAACAGTTTGATGCCCAGAGTGCATCTCAGAGTTACCATGGAGCCCAAGCATCCTGGAAGTCAGAGGTCAGGCCTCAGCCCTGAGCCAAGTCCTTTTCACATTTTAGGAGACTCCAGTGCCCAGAGCCCTGCTCTGTGTTCTCCAGGACCAGAGCAGGGATCCGCCTGAGTGGCCTTGGATACACTGGTTTCCCAGAAGCCAAAATGAGAGTGGTGACTCATTTCTTGCCACTGGTACACACACCCTCTAACAGATAGGCGGGTGTTTCTGTAGAAACCGGAAAGCATAGGAGCTGGGGGGGATGGTCAGGCGGATAAGTCAGTTGTTGTGATAGCATGGAGACTGGAATTTGGATTCACAGGACCAACCTAAGAACTAGGCAGGCTTGTCAGCTTTCTACAATCTCAGCACTTGGGATGCAGAAACAGGGGATTCCCTAGAACAAGCTAGCTAGCTAGACTGCCTGAAATTGTCCACTTCTGTGTTCAGTGAGAGCCCCTGCCTCAATAGAGTAGTCAAGAAAGATCTGCAACATCAATTTTGGAACTCTGCATATGTGGAGTCCATACATATGCACCCAACACATGTGAACAGGCACACACGCACGCATACATGCACGCACGCGCGCACACATGCACACACATACTCACACACGCACACGACAATAAATCATAAGTACTGTAGGAGAGTGGGGCGGCTGTGCTCAAATTTTGTTTTCACCACTTAGGAAGTTGGAAATTATCTAATTCCTAGAATGACTCATTTGCTGTGGGTGCTTTTCCCAACGTGCGTAAGAACAAGCAGCTGGCAAGGCCTTGCAGAGAAAGACTGCATTGATCACAGAGGGAGGAGGGAAGAGTGCAGAGGGAGGAGGAGGAAAGAGCACGGGTCTCATTCATCATCGTTTCTTTCTTTTCTTTTTTCTTTTTTTTTTCCCCAAGACTTTAGCTTTGGAGCCTGTCCTGGAATTTACTTGATCAGGCTGGCCTCGAACTCACAGAGATCACCTGCCTCTGCCTCCTGAGTGCTGGAATTAAAGGCATACACCACCACCGCCCAGCTGTGTATCTTTCTTAACACGAAGGTCTGCCAAGGCCCCTCTCGACCATGAGTGTCCCTGATTTCCCATCTCTTCTTTGCCCCCTCTTGACTTGCAGATCACAGACAAGATCCTCTAGATGTAGTCAGGTGGGAATCCCAGCTCAGCAGAGGAAGGGGAGATCCTGGCAGTATCATAGCAGGAAGCCGGTCTACCTTGGAGACCCCTTATCTACAGAGGGAGTTGACATCAGCAGTGTGATCTACACTATGAGTCCTAGTCCCACACAGGGAAGAGGAGATCCCGAGGTGCTGGTGGGTCCCTGCCCCTGGCATCTCAGGGCTAACATCACTGCCTGTGCCAGTGCCACTTCCACACCCTAGCCTCTGTCCTAGGCTCTGTCTGTGCTTGGACTGGTTTAGCTGAGAGTGCCAGGACTAGGGGTCGTACTATAGCAGAAACTTCTAGAGATCTGCCCCCCTTCACCTCATCCGATCCACTCACTCTGGTCCCCAGGATCTCCCAGGGTTTTGTATGTATGAATATGCATGTGTACTCAGAAGATAACCCCAGGTATTGCTCCATTGTTCCATTTTTTTGGGGGGAGGGGGGAGATAGGGTTTCGTTGTCCTGGAGCTCACCAAGCTAGGTTGGCTGATAGGTGAGCCCCAGACATCTACCTGTCTCTTTCTCCCCAGCACTGAGACGACAAGTGTGTACCAACACACTGGCCTTTTTCTTATTCTTTCCATGTGGGTTCGGTCTTGGTTATCATTCTATTGCTGTGAAGAGACAGCAAGACCATAATAACTCATGCAAGAAAGCATTTAATTGGGGGCTTGCTTACACTTTTAAAAAGAGGGCCAATCCATTAGCTTCATGGCAGCAGGCACCGCACTGCAATAGTAGCTGAGAGCTACATCCTGATCTGCAGGCCAAGAAAGAGACATTGGGCCTGGCAAGGGCTTTTGAAAGCTCAAAGCCCACCCCCAGTGACACATTTCCTCCAACAGGGCCACGCCTCCTAATCCTGCTAATCCTATCAAAGAGTTCCATTCCATGGTGACTCAGCATTCAAACATATGAGCCTATAGGTGCCATTCTTATTCAAACCACAGCAGGTTCTGAGGATCAAACTCAGCTTGAGAGGCCAGCTGCTCCCCAGGTCCTACCTTCTAGTTTCTTAATAGACAGAAGCCCTGGCCACCTCTGAATCTTCTTCCATTAGTTCTGCTCCCCAGGTCACTTATGAACTCTTAACCCTTCCCTTACTCCCTCATCTTTGTATCTGTGGGGGAATCCTATGATTGGCTCGCAGAATCCCAGGTTCTTTTCCTTTGTAAAACTGATTAAAAACATTATTTGTGTTTTATTTGGAGTCAACTGCTGGGAGCTTCTCAATGAGATGCCAGATCCATGGGGTATAAATCCCAGCTCCCTTGTGCATTCCTAATATCTACAGCTCGCTTCAAACCAGGGCACAGGCAGTCACTTAGTATAGACTATCAGAATAAAACTAAGTAAGGGGTAGGGTGCAACTTTGTGATAGAGATTGCCTGGGTTTGAGTCTCCTGTACCTCCACAGTCAGGATAGACAGACAGATAGAAAGTTATCTGACATTTAAGTATATTTTCTGAGTGGATGAATACCAGTCAATAGACATCTTTCTTTCCTGCCCTCTGTTCCTGCAGAATCGAATACAACACCTCACAGGTGGAAAAATTCAAACCAGGCTGGACTCCATATTGCTGTGGGATAATGCTCTTGTACCCTGTAAAGATATGTCACTTGTATTGGTTTAATAAAAGGCTGATTGGCCAGTAGCCAGGCAGGGAGTATAAGTGGGGTGACCAGACTAGGAGAATTCTGGGAAGAGGAAAGTTTCAGTCTGCAGATGCCAGCCAGCCACCAAGGAAACAAGACATGCAGGAAATGAGGTAACGCTACAGCCATGTCGCAATACATAGACTAATAGAAATGGATTAATTCTAGATGTAAGAGCTAGCTAGAAATATGCCTGAGCTAATAGACCAACCAGTTTATAATTAATATAAGCCTCTGTGTGTTTTGTTGGGACTGAANACTAGGAGAATTCTGGGAAGAGGAAAGTTTCAGTCTGCAGATGCCAGCCAGCCACCAAGGAAACAAGACATGCAGGAAATGAGGTAACGCTACAGCCATGTCGCAATACATAGACTAATAGAAATGGATTAATTCTAGATGTAAGAGCTAGCTAGAAATATGCCTGAGCTAATAGACCAACCAGTTTATAATTAATATAAGCCTCTGTGTGTTTTGTTGGGACTGAATGGCTTCAGGACCAGGCAGGACAGAAACTTCTGTCTACATCATATGTTACCTCTGAGAAGTGATTAGGAAAGAATCATCCCCAAGAGGACATCCAAGGAGATCAAATGGTTTCTCCAGTATCACACAGACATCAGCAAAAGTGTAGAAATCAAAGTAGAGCTGCCATTTTCTGCCATTATCAAACTAGATCTGCAGCCCTTCCTCTATTCAAGGGGAGGGCCTGGGACTAATGTCACGCTGGATTATGAACTCCCTGGGTAAAAGTATATGTCTGCTTTGTGGATGTCTGTGTTTCTAGCACTCAGCCCAGAGCCTGGTACATAAGAGGTACTTGAAAATCCAATTGTTAAGTCAATAAATCATATTTTTGTCTGGAAAAAAATTTTTGGCAGGAAAAAGAGGGAGTTCTTTAAATATCTGAAGTTGGGTTTGGCAGTGCTTGAGGACCAATGTTCAGGTCCCCAGAACACACATACAGCTTGATGGCTGGTCCATCTGTGATACCAGCACATGAGATGCAGAGACAGGGATCTCTAGGGCCCTCTGGTCAACTAGACTCAGAAAATCAGTGAGTCCCAGGGCTAGTGAGAGACTCTGACTCAGTAAATAAGGTGGAGAGTCAACAAGGACAACACCTGAAGTCAACCTCAGGCCTACACACACACATACACACATGTATATACAAGTGCACATCAGACATACATACATTACACACATACACACATGTATATACAAGTGCACATCACACATACATACATTACACACATACACACATGTATATACAAGTGCACATCACACATCCATGCATTACACATATACACACATGTACACACAGATGCACATCACACATACATACATTACACACATACACAAACAGTGGAATCAAGCTGGGCCTGGATAGACATCTCTGAAGCTGTGAGCTCCCTATTCCCCTCCCCACTCTTGTGGACTTCCAGGGAGGCCAAGTGATTTCCTCAGTATTGGTCAAATATTAGATATCAACACAAGTATGGAAACCAAAGCAAGGCTGCTATTTCCCACCTGGATTAAACTAGATGTGAAGCCCTCTGTGTGGCCAAGTTTGCCTATCAGGAGTGTGACTGATGGCCCAGAGGCCTTTGGAAAATGTCATCATCTAGAGACAAATGCACCTCCTCACCCTGAGGACGTGGGATTCCTTGACTGGGGTGCAGAAGGACCAGGACCCAGCTCTTGTCTCCCAATTTGCTGCCCAGCTGCATGAGCATGGGGACCTGGAGACCTGGATCAGAGACCTCAACTCAGCTGGTGCCTCAGCTATTCCATCCGGCTTTGGTCTTTGTTATGCTGATACAATGTTACTGGAAATCAGAAGACCACACCTTCACCTCCAAGGTGGTTTCCCTGCTACCTGCTGACCTCTTGGGTTCTCCCTTCCTCCATCAGCTGAGCACAGCTTCATACAAGTCCACAGTTCAACCTGGAGTACTAGACAATCACCTCCTCAAGAGCCATCTCTCATGTATCCTCTCCCGGCATGCAGGAGCAGCCTTTGCACAGAGGACGAAGGTACAGAATGGTGTGGAACTTGATGGTGTGGCTCCATCTACTTACAAATACATTAGGGAACGGGGAGGTGGCCATCTTGGAAAACAGAACCAGCTCTCCTGAGCTTCAAAAATAACATCGACGGATTTGGCTTCCTTTCCCATCCTCCTTTTTGGTGGGTATGATGAGGGAGAGACAGCTTTCAAATGGCCGCAGTAGAAGGAAAAGCAAAGTCCATGAAGGGGAAAGTGAGGGTAGGGGTACTGCTCAGAGGCCACGCCTCTTTGTCATCAATGCAAAAGGGTCAGGGGCTACAATGGCTACCTTATACCTTGAACCACCCTGCAGGCCCACCAAAGATGGAATTGGTCTTGCTGCTCCTATGAGTAGATGAACCCCATACACCCACCACCTACTTGGGGACAAGCTGTACAGGGGCAGGCAGCTTGGTTTCCTTAAAGCCTCTCTCTGGCAGATGCTAAAATGGTTAACAGCCCCTTCTATATTTGTTCCCTTTTCCTGAAACAGAGTCTTTAGCCCAGCTGGCCTTGAACTCACTACATAGCCAGGGATGACCTTGAACTTCTGATCCTCCTGCCCCCACATCTTCAGTGCTGAGCTTATCAGTGTGTGCCACCATGCCTGGGGCTTATGTGTTGCTGGAAACTTAGTGCATGCCAGGCAAGCACTCTACCAACTGAGCTACATCCATAGCCCCAAGCACCTCTATAAGAAATGAGAAAAGCCAACTGCAATGGCACCCGGCACCCCTTTATGTGTCTTTCCTCCTGCTTCCTTGGATGGGCAGCCCTTGCTCTGCAAAGCCACCAAAGACCCACAGAAAAGAGACAGGTACTGGAATGAGAACACACTGGAATAAATTCCTCCCTGCAGCCAGCTGGGGAGGTGGGGACTGAGAGAGCCACTTTGGGGAGCAAGATATTAACAGTCCCAGCCAAGCAGAAGTCCCTCATCACCTTTAATTCTCCCAGAGGGAGCCTGTCCAGGTTGAGTTATCTTCCATGGGAAGGAAAAGCCGCCCTGGCCCTTTTAACCTAACACGGATCATAGAGCAGAGAAAATATAACAGCCCCAAACCACTAAGCACTCTTCAAGTAGACTCAGCAGGCAGAGGGGGCTGGGTTAAAGGAATGACATTTATGTTTTCTAGAGGAAGTGGAAGACTTCCCCGCTGAGCAGAGGCTGTGGGGTCAAGTTGGAAGAGAATTTGCTGCAGGGGACCTCAGAGATCAGCTCTGACAGGCCCAGGAGGTGGTCCAGGGTGTCCAAGGCAGGGTGGCTTTGTAGCTGGCCAGGTGAGAGCACACGGGGAAGTAGCTGGCCAGGTGAGAGCACACGGGGAATTCTATCTCTCTCCATCATGGCCGCCTTTGACTGCTGCATGCTAAGTTCCTGCAACACACACAGGGAAAAATCGCCAAGTCTGGTAATTTGCCCAGATGGTGGGAGCTCCCAATTACTCCTTCTCCAGAGACAGCTGTTCAACCACTGGGCCATATGGCTCTCCTTGCTCCGCAGCCCACCCCGGGAAATGAAACACTCTGTACAGGCAACTCTGCATGTCTCAGATGTATCTCTCCTTCTGAGCAGGTAATTAAGACCTCCAGCTGAGTTGCTGCGCCCTGAGCGGCTGTCCACACAGCAGAGGTTACTCTTTAAATCCCCATCAATGTCCCCACAGTGGTGAGGGAACCCAGCTCAGCTTTCTTCCACTGTCTCAGAGGCTCAGGCACCACCACCCCCAGAATTCCCTTAAGATCACTTGACATCTATGACGGGTATCTTTCTTTCCAGACGGAGATGGGAAAACCTTACTATCACCTTTTCATTCTTTGAATTGTAAAAATTATTTCAGTCAAAACGGTAACAGTCAAGACCAGCTGCTCCCCAGGCTCGCAGACTCCTCCTCAGGAGAGTCAGGGGACCTTTCCCAGGTAGGTGAGGTCCTCGGATCCACACTCTGGGAGTAGGATCATCATTTCTCTTCAAGATACCTGCTAGCTGAACCCCAGGACCCTGACAAGGCCCCAAAGCTGGGAGCAGGCTTCATTGTTCACAGCCTGGGCTGCCCACATACTTCTGAGACAATGAGCAACCCTTTTAAAGAATTCCTTTAGAAAATCAAGTAGGGGGCCTGTGACCCCACCTTGCAACCCTATGTCTCCCCATACCTGAACTGTCTGTCATTCCATTTGCCACTGCCTAACAGGGACACAGTTACAGTGGGTGACAGGGTGCAGAATCCCACTCCTGTCCAAAGCATCACCAACATTTAACCTAACTTTATTTGCAAGCCTGAATAGATGGAGTACTCCCAGCTCCTCACACAGATGAGGAAACTGAGGTACAGAGCAGCTACAAAGCAGGGTTCTAAGACCAGGCTTCCACCTAGCAGCAATGAGACATGAGATGACATGGTACCGTGACACCCGGAACACAAGCACTACAGACAAGGAGAGCAGGACATCCCTTTACACTCGCAGGCCAGCCCTGGCTTTCAGGTATTGACACTAATGCACTTGGCACCTTCCAGCTGTGAGCTCTCGGGCAAATCATTGGCTCCTCTGAGGAGGTTTTTACACATCTTGTGTGTAGATGCAAATAGGTTGCTATATGCCTTTTGTTATTGTTTGGGACAAGGTCTCACATAGCCAAACTCACTATGTAGGTGGAGATGACTTTGAATTTCAGATCTTTTTGATTCTGCCTCCTAAGTGTTAAGATTACAGGCATGAGTTACCGTGTTTGGTTTATGCAATGCTAGAGACTGACCCCAGGGCCTTGAGTATGCTAGGTAGACACTCTACCCTCCTAGCTGCATTCCCAGCTCTGTGTGGTAATTTTCAGGATAAACAGAACATGTGGAAGCCTGCAACAAGCATGGGAGGTCCCTCCTTTCTCCAGTGTTTGTGGAGACAAACATCCCACAGGGTCATCACCTGGACTCTGTCCCTCCAATTAGTAACACAGCCGAGCTTCTTCCCCAACTTGGATACAGCTGTGCAGGTCCACATCACTGCCAGCAGATGTTCCAGATGCAGGATGCAGTGACTGGCCCTGGGGAGGCCCCTGATGCTGTGGCCACAGTCGCTGACTATGCACACCGTCCATAGGCAAACAAGCCCATGGCTCTTCCACACCTATTTTCTAGTTTTCTTCACCACTTGGTGCCCCTTAGGCCCTGCTCTGATTTAGCCCCTCAAGCACAGCAAACATACTTTCCATTCTGAACTGTCTAATGCTCTTGGTTCCCCTGTTAACTTTGCCCACTGACTCCAACATGAAAAAACCCTCTGTTCCGACATGCTTTGGCCTCACATGTAACAGACCTTGTGAATCAACAGGGTTTTTTTGATATTACAGATGAAAAGGTGAAGCCTCAAAGAGACAGAACCCCGAATCTGCTCCTCAGGAGGATGGTGAGGCCTTATTGAGGGCTCTACCAATCAGCCAGGGCAGGCTCACAGTTGATGCTTCCTCCAATGCAAGAGGGACAGCTTGGAAGAATACAATGACCTCCTCTTCCTTAGAGTACAAAGTCAGCTAAGAGGAGAACTCTGTGACAAATGCCACTCAGTGAGGTGAGTGGGTGTCCCTTTGGCCAAGCATCAGATGGTGTTTGTGTTAGAATGGAAGATTTTGAACCTGAGAACCAATAGGGAATGTAGCCTGGACCAGGTCTGGCTTCTGGGCTTCCATGCACAGATGCGATGTGGTTTTAAAGGAGGAGCGATGCTCTGATTAGAACTAAATAGGAGGTGGAGGGGCTCTTCCACAAAATTAATGGAGTTTGCCCCAGGGCTTACACCTGCCACACAGTTTTTTAGTCCAGAGAAAAGAGCTCCGGGGCAGGAAAGGGAGCTGCCAACAGATGAAGAAAAGGCATATGGGAGAGAAATCAAGGTCCACTGCTTCCTCTGCCCAGCCCTGGTCCTGCCTTAGCTCACTCCCCAGCATCCATCCCATCCACATCCTCATCCATCCTCCATCCACTCGAAGTGCTCTCTGGAAGTCCATTGTGCAGAAACAAGATTAAAAGGGACGGGCAGAACAAAGCGCTTGCCGCCCTAACAAAGGCTTCTCCACTTAGTAAATTAGAAGCTCTTTCCGTCTGACACAATTTTAAAGGGAAATCTTCAATTACCAGGTACCTGTGGGCCGGAGCAACAAAAGGCTTCACCAGTGACTTTATTCTCAAGCCCAGAGCAGGCACTGAAGTGGTTTTATGTAAGAGAGATACTAATCAAGTCCATATAATTTTGTGAATCCTTTATGGAGGACTGAAGGGCGTTTGAGCCCTGCGGCTGCTTCAAAGAGATTTCTGCAGCTTCTGCATTTACCTTGCCAAAAGCTTAGCCGACCAAACAAACTGAACCCTGTAAATCATGGGGCTCCTGATTTACTATCAGGCCTTGCAGTTTGTTTAGTGGATCGGAGTTTGTGGATAAACAGAGCCAAGGCCTAGCTCTCTCCACTTGGCCATGCCAATGAGAGGTGGCAATCTGTGTGTGTGTCTGCCAGTGTCCCTGCACATGTGCATCTGTGTATATATACATGTGTATGTGTTCCTGTGCACACACATCTGTGTATATAAACATGTTGAGGCCAGAAGTTGACACTGGGCATCTTTTCCAATTGCTTACCTTTATTTTTTAATTACTTTTATGGTGTATATGTGTTGGGGGAGTTTGGAGATGAATGCCACAGTACATGGGTAGAGGTCAGGACAACTTGCCAGTGCACTTCCTCTGCTAAAGTAGGTCCCAGGGATAGACCTTAGGTCATCAAGCTTGGCCATGAACACCTTTACCTGCAGAGCATCTTAGCGCCCTTCTGCCTTATGTTTTGAGACAGGGTCTCTTCTTGTTGAACTCAGAGCTTACTGAATCATCTAGATGGGCTAACCTCAAGCTCTCAGGATTCGTCTCCTCATTGCTGTAATTTCAGGTGCTCTTGGCCACACACAGTCTGATTTTTTGTTTTTTAGACTTGAGTGCTGGGGGTCTGAGCTCAGGTTCACAGCTTACATGGAAAACACTTTACTAACAGAGCCGTCAGCTCCAAGGCTGACCAGACATTGTGGCCACATTGCTCCCACATCTAGGCCCCCCCCTCTTTCCAACTGGACAAAGAGAGAGTCCAACTGGAGAGTCCAGGTGGCCAGAGGGAGAGTTCTTGGTCTGGCCAAGGGAGGAGAATTTTGCCCTTGGTACCAGGGCCACCTCCATCCTGGAGAATGAGATGGATGGGGTCTTTGGCTTCTCTGCCCCCTCCAGCAGGAGTAAAGGAGTCATTCTAGCTCCCCCGGTGGTGATTCAGAAGTGCTAGCGACTGCTTGCAAAAGGGAAGGAAGAAGCAGAGTGGGAAAGGACAATGGGGAAGGTGACTCTCAGCAATCGAGGGAGCAGTAAACATGGGCTCAAAACACATAAGTGTACAGGTAGCATGTCAACATGAGATATGGTGGGCTTCCCCAGGGGCGAACACACAGCACACACATACAGCGAGCAATGCACAGAACACGCCTGCACCTGTATCCTACAAAGCCCAGCACCCATGGACATATGTGTGTCTGTGACAATGAAGACTAACTCTGGGTACCACTTACCACATGCCAGGCCCCAGCTTTAGTGCCTTCCATGAACCCTCTTCAAGCCTCGCCCAGGAAAGAACCAATGGTATGCAGTTTTACAGCTGAGCAAGTGGAGACCCACTAATTAACTTGCCCAAAGTCACACAGGCAGTAGGAAGCAGCCTGGCTCAGCTTGCCTGCAGACACCCCTCTAGCTAAGTGGACTCTTATTCCTACCCACACATATAGGCACACATAGCTAGACCTGGAGTGAGGCTGTCAATCTTCAGAAGTCCAGACATCCCCAAAGATCAGAGCATTCCATCGGCTCAGGTTCAGGCTGAGGCTTGCAATGTAGAAAAAGGTGTTGTTATATTAAAACTCTCCTGTTTTGGGGGGTGGGAGGCTAGAGAGATGGGTCTGCAGTTAAGAGAATTTGCTGCACTTTCAGAGGATCCTGGTTCAGTTCCTGGCATACACATGGCAACTCACAACAGCCTATAATTTCACTCCTCGGTAACCTGATTTCTTCTCCTGGTACCACATATGGTGCACAGACATACATGCAGGCAAACACCCATACATGTAAAATAAAATCTTCAGTCTGGTCAAAAGCAGTTGCTTCCCTTGCCGTCTCATAATCTAGCAATTATGGGGTTACACACCCTGCACTCCAGGGCACTTGCTAGACTCTCTTCCCTCTAACTTACTGGTCAGACTGCCAAGTTAAGTACATGGACTCTTACTCCCAAGTGCAGACAAGGTGGGCACAGTGGCATGCGTGCTGCAACAAGGGACCTCCCTCTCAGGCTCTCCTTGGGTGTCAGTGGGCTAGCATGGGAGGAGGGGTGTCTGGCTTCTCACATTCCCATCAGGCAGTTGATCAAGGCCCTTCAGAGGCAGGTCTTCAAAGACACTGAAGTGGCCATCAGGAGGCAGAGGGAGGCTCTGAGCTGTCATTGTCAACCCTCCCTGAAGCCACTCAGCTTCCCTTAATCAAAGAGCAAGCATTAGAGGAGATTTAGGGACCAACGTGTCTATCTACTGCAAAACTCTGGTAATGGCCACTCTCCTGAGCTCCAGAGGGCGGGAAGCACTGGGCAAGCCAGCCAGCACAGGAGTTCCCTCTTTCTGTCTTCCTAGTGTCCAGTCCAGGGAGGCAGGGAACACCTGGGTGGGATAAGGGGACTGTAATGGACAGTGGGACTCTGAGGAAGTGAGATGCAGGCACAGGCTTCCGAGTGGAGGACTCCCGTCTGCATTTGGCGGGCAGTCCTAGGGATGTAGGAAACCAAAGGAGGATGCCAGGCAAAAATGAGTGGGCAGTGGCTGGATACTCAGGCTCTTGGGAGCTGCTCATGTCTAGCACTGTGCCAGCCTCTGTAGACTACGAGACTTAGGCTAAGTTTGAGATTTCATTGTTTCTTTCTGTGACAGGCTCTTATGCACCCCAGGCTAGCCTTACACCTGTTGTAGTTGAAGATGACCCCAAGCTTCTCCTCCTCCTGCCTCTACCTCCTGAAGTGCTGGTACCACAGGCCTGTGGTACCGCACCCAGTTTATCTGTTTCTTAGATTCAAACTCGGGGCTTCATGCAGACTAGGCACTCCATCAACTATGCTATACCAAGGTCATATTTGAAAGCATGTCCCTGCCTGGTGTGAGAAGTCTTTCTGTATATGTGTTGCTTTTATTGGTTAATAAAGAAGCTGCTTTCGGTCAATGGCTTAACAGAATATAGCCAGGATGGAAGATATATATAGAGAGAGAGTAGGCGGAGTCAGGGAGGCACAATGTAGCCACCTGCAGGAGACAGATGCCTCCAAAGGAGCCTGCTAAAACGTTGCCAGTAGGTTATACACATATTAATGGAGATGGGTTAGTTTAGGAAATAAGAGCTAGCTGAAAATATGCGTAAGCTATTGGCCAAACAGTATTGCAGATAATATAGTTTCTGTGCAATTATTTCAAGTCAAGGCGGTCGGGAAAGGAAATAGCAACCTCTGCCAACACCTGCCCACAGAAAGCTTATAGCTCACCAATTCATTCACAGCGTGTTGACCATCTCCTTTCTGACAGGCCCATGTTAGGGGTAGGAGTATTAGCTGTGACAAATCAAAGCTCCCATCCTTACTGAGTCTGAGAGGGACCACTGCACCTGAGTTTACTCAACAATTTACTAAAACCTGCCAAGCACTAACAAGGGTTCAAGAACACACCTTTGGTAGTTTTGACGCAGCTTTGGAATGAGCTGACTGCAAGGTTTACGCATTAGCTCCTTGAAGTCTGATCATGTGATACATCACGGGGACTCGGCCACTCAGATGTCTGTTCCGACTTACACAGCTCACAGGCTGAGAACCTTTACGGTTGGTTCGCCACCTCCGATCACTCATCAGGGACCCTAATGGGGCAGCCAGGAAGCCTCCTTCTTCCCCACTATCAGCCTTGTGACATCCTGGCCAAGTCTACTGTACTTTGTCCACACTGTGACAGCATCTCTCCCACTATCCCATGTCCCCAGGATCCAGCAGTGCCTGCAAGGATGTGACAACGAGATGGATGGACACCCAGAGAGATGAATGGATGTGGCTCTCGTCAGCAAAGCTCAGCACCACATGCTGGTGACCAAAGGGTAATATCAGCACACTCCTGGTGCCAGCAGCCAGCACGATTCCCCAGGGAACCAGGAACCAGAGCGAGCAGGGAGTGCTTTACCCAGCAGCTGCGTGGCAGGACTGAGTTTCAGGCAGGCCCTTTGGGCTCTGCTTATGCACACACCTGACTCCTCCAGCTCTGCTACCCTACACTGGTATCTACTGGGACCCATTCTGAAAAAATTTAACTTTTACTTATATGCACTTTTTTGTGGGTGTAGTGATACATATATGTGATGTGTATGTGTGCAGGTGTGTATGTGTGCAGGTGTGCACATCCAGAGGCCAGGGGAAGCTGTCGGGGGTCCAGCTCTATGGCTCTCCATCTTGTTCCTTATTTTCTTAAATACATTCAGTCTCTCAGAATCTGGAACTAGGCCAGCAAACCTCAACAACTCTTTTGTCTTCCCCATCCCCCCAGCACTGGGGGTACAGACAGGTACAACAACCCCTGGATCTTTAAGTGGGTGCTGTGGATTTGAACTCAGGTCCTCATGATTGCACAGCAAGCCCCTCTTACCCCGAGTCATCTGCTCAGCCCTTAAACACATTTTTAAATATCACCCCTCTTCGTTACCTCCTTCCCTGCCCTCCAGGCAACCCCGCTTCCCTCTTCTATCCATCCATCCTTTCTGACCAGAGAAAACCCAGCAAAGTGGGAAAATACAGTATTTAATGCTGCAGCTGCCTGATATCTCCTATGTGGCCTCTTAAGCATGCCACATGGTCTGAGAACTTCCAGCTCATCGTCTGCATGACCGTGATATCCCTTGCTTCCGCAGTCTGGTCAAGCAAACCACACACTACACTGCAAGTGAGCATAGCAGGCAAATGGTGACCTTACTGGTCATTATGACTGCTGGACATTAGTGACTGAATTAAGTGTCAGATGGCCCCTACTTCACCACTCATAATAAAACAGACACAGTCCCAAGTGGCAGGGAGCAAGAGCTGATAGAGGCCCATCCTGCGACTAAAGTCCCCCCAAAATACAATACAACAGTATTCACACACGGCTGAGCTCTGAGAGAAAGGGAAATTTCAAGTGTGAGAGCAAGGAGGACTTTATGGAGAAAGAAGAAGGTCAGGACTGGCACCAAGTCAGTCAGTCCAGGGACCGGCAGACTCAGCCATCAGCCCACCTCCTAGTTTCTAGCTGATGCTGGGAGCCAAGGATTTAACACCCACACGAGGCAGAGCTGGCATCAGGAGCTGCCAGGTCCACTCAGGGAAACTTGGACATGCTGCCTACCAACCTGGGGCTAAAACAAGGCAATCTGGCCTGGGGTTGAAGGGGGTGGGGTCTTCCATGCAAAAGAGGCAGGGGAGGGGCTGGGAGCGACTGCTTTCCAGGGTATAGTCTCTTTCAGGAGAGCTAACAATGTACTGGGACTAGCCAGGGATGGTATCTGTACCACATTGTGTTAAACACCACCAAACTGTGTGCTTTGAAATAATAGATTTCCTGTTACATGAATTTCACACCAATTAAATAGAGGAGGAACAAAAAAAAAGAAGAAGAAAAAAAAAAGAAAAGGAAAGAAAACCAGCAACTACGCCTTCAACTACATACAGGAATCCCAGGCCAAGTCATGAACCAGTTGGTGGTCTTAGGGCAATAAAACCGTTTAGTGTGTTTTTAAGAAGATACAAAAGCAATGGGTAGGATCCCTGTGTGATCCAGAACATGGGTGAGAAGAATGCTGGAGAACAGATAGCCAAGGCTGAGGAGATGCTCAGTTGGTAGGTGCTTGCTGCACATGCATGAGGATTTGAGTTCAGATCTCTAGCATCCTCCATGTAAAAGTCAGGCACATAGCACACACCCACAGTCTTCCCCTGGGAAGGTGGACAGGAGCAGCCCACTGGCCATGGCCAATCTAGCCAAATGGATGAGCTCCAGGCTCAGTGAGAGACCCTGTCTCCAAAAATAAGGTGGAAGGTAATTGAAAAGACACCCAACATTGACCTCTGACCTCCACTCACATGCACATACACCCACAAATATGTATGTATGCACATGTGTGCACACAAACACATTTGATAATTAAAAGGAGACACCCATTAAGAGAAAACTTTCTAGACGGGCAGCGGTGGTGAACACCTTTAATTCCAGCACTTGGGAGGCAGAAGCAGGCTGATCTCTGTGAGTTTGAGGTCAGCCTGGTCTACAGAGCAAGTTCCAGGACAGGC
>LOJH01001881.1:28339-66605 GCA_001685095.1 Ellobius talpinus
AGAGAGAGAGAGAGAGAGAGAGAGAGAGAGAGAGAGAGAGAGAGAATGAATGATCTTTATTCTGGGTTGACACGGAAGTCACTGGGCCATTCTCCCTGCCACATGAGATGATTCCCAAGTCTCCCATTGGGAGTTAAACCCTGCCCCACCGACACCTCCCAGGAGAAAGGCCAGCACTGCTTCTGGCTCCCCCAGCCTTGTATGCTCCCAGTGTAGGAAGCAGGGCAGGTGCAGCCTGGGGCCAGGCTGCTCTGGGGAAAATGTTGGACCAAGCTACTACATCCTGCAGACTGATGATGCCGCTGTCAGCATGCCCACTCCAGGTCATCGGAAAAGCTCCACAGAGCTTAATAATTTAGCAAAATCATTCACGTTCCAGGAACACAGCCTATTTTAATAAGCAGCCACTCACTCACCCAGCCCCGGGGCAATGGAAGGCTGTGTAGTCCCCTGAGACAATGGAGCCACACTTCGGAACAAACTCCGTGTTGACACAAGAATCCCAGGGTCCAGGGCAAGACCAGTGCCAACTTCCGCCCCTGCCTCTGGCAAGGGTCACAGGCAGGCAACTCCCCAGAGAGGTTAGAAGGGAGCATCAAGCAGCCAGCTGAGGATGTGTTACTAAGTGGGTGACTACCGTACACAAGGGGCTCTATCCTGGAATTGGTGGGATACAGACCAGAAATTCCTCAGAGTTGTACCCTCCCCTCTTGGTGAGGAAGTTGGGGTGCTCATCCACCAACTTTCCATGTTGCTGGTTGAGGGTTCCCTGCTCACAGGTTATGAAGTTCATTGCTTCTAGCCAGAAAGAACACAGCTCACAGCGTCTCAGACCACCAGCATTAGAGAATTCCAGGAACACAGTACGGGCTGTGCACACAACGCCTGCCCCATGGTCTCTCAGTAACAAGCTAGAGAGCTGGGCATCTACCCTCCACCCTGTCCCCTGGGGAGGCTTACCGGTGCCGGGTGCACTTGAACCAGTTGAGTATATCTGCGCATCGTGTGTAGTAGATCTGATCAAAGGGGTGTGCATAAGACTCCTGCACAGTCACGGCATAGCTGAGGGCCAGACGAGAGACGGAAGCCATAGTCAGTGAAGGCCAAGCCCATGCCAGGACAACCTCCCTTCTCAGACTTGCCCAGCCCACAGTCCCAAGACCAGGATCCAGCTCTGACCTCCCCTCCCAGCTCCCGGACTCCTGCCCTGGATCCCAGCCATGACCCTAGGTCATATCTGTGCTGGCTAGTGTTATGTGTCAACTCGACAGAATCTAGAAATTAGCAGGAGGCTGTGCCTCTGGGCACACGTGCAGGGCACACGGTATCCCAGTTAATGGGGGAGAAGTCCTGCCCACTGTGGAGGGAACCATTCCCTGGGATCCTGAACTAAGTATATAAAAAGGAAATAGTGAGTTGAGTAGCAGCATGTGGCCATTGTCCTCGGCTTCCTGACTGTGGACAGGGTATGATCAGCTCCTACTGTGACTTCCCCACTATGCGGACTGCAAGCCAACACAAATCTTTTCTCTCATAAGTTGCTTTTGCCTGAATATTTTATTACTATAATAGGAAAAGAAACTAAGCCATAACCTTACTAACTTTTGACCCAAGCAATTTTTTAAAAATTCTGTTTCCCTTATCAGATAGTAAGCAGAGGAAGGTTTATGTTTATTCTGTATGGTTCCAGAAGGCAGATTCCACAGGTCAAAAATATTTTCTATTATCCAGGTATGTTGGTATGCACCATATAGCCTCAAGCATAGAAGCTAGAGAATTTGCTGAGCCAGGAGCCAGCCTGGGCAACATACAAGACCATCTCTCTAAAATAATAATGATGGTGTGTTTGTTCACATTCTCATTGTCTTTAATGAGTGTGTATGGGAGATGTTCTTTAAAGCAACTGTATAAATGGCCCCATTGCATACATGAAGAAACTGAAGCTAGGAGAGGCAGCTTGCTCAGCTGTACCACTATCAACTGCTGCTGATTGAATGTCCCCATACTAATCCCTTTAATTCCATTCTTTTCTATGTTTTTGTGTACAGGAGTACATGAGTCTACAGGTGTACTTGTATGTGTGCATGTGTGTGGAGGCCTAAGAACAACCTTGGCTGTTGTCTCTCAAATGCCTGCCATCTTGCATTATGAGACAGGGACTCTGACTGACTGGGAACTTGCAGAATAGACTAAGGTGGCTGCAGTGAGACCCAGGGATCCACCTATCTCTGTCTCCCCAGCACTGGGATTCTAAGAACTCATCACCATGTCTAGCTTGTTTGTTTAATGTGGGTTCTGGGAGCTCAAACTTGGGGTCCTCATGCTTTCTAGGCCAACACTTGACCAACAGCCTCTTCCTGAATCTCTTATAAAGCAGGTAGAAGAATTAATCTGACTTTGAAAGATAAGGACACAGCATCACAGTCTAAGTAACTTCCCCTAGTTCTCCCAGCGACCTTCTCGTCTACTGCATCTCTAGCATAGCTGGGGCTACATAGAGTGCATGTCTCCAGATCTTTCGATGGAAGCAGTCATTGCCATCCTGCCTACTAGCTGTAACCTGAACCAGTAGGTGGAAGCCACATGAAGTCTGTTCTGGGCTTCACCGAAGCAGGCTTTTCCTTTGCCACCTTGGCGAGGTGACATGAAGTGGCACTATTGACGCATGTCTGCCGATGTGCGGCACACACCTCCTGGGCAGGCTGGAGAGCGTGTCAGGAATTAATTGTCATGTAGACTGGTATTCCATGTTTTCCCCAGAAGGCTCACTGACCTGGGCCAGATGGCCAGGCTCAGGCTGTAAAAGCCCATCTGCTTCGCCTGAGGAAACTGTTGTTTCATTTACAAGAGGGCTGGATGCAGTGGGACTGTGTCCCTGATGCCTGTGAGGCTAAAGGTCTGGAGTCCTGCAAGCAGGCCAGGAATGGTCAGCAGTGTGCAGACCCAGGTGAGTGGCAAGTTCCCACAATCAGGATGGTAACGACATCTCTGGGGGTGGGTACCTGGGAGATGTGGTCCAGACATAAAGTCTAGGCAGGCATGGCCCACACCCCTGTTGTTGCTAGGCCTTAGGAAACCGGCAGGTCAGCACCCACCCCTGCTTCCCACAAATTTTCTAAAATTCCACAGCACCGTGCTGTGTTTTGCAAGGCTGTTTCTTAGAAGGCAAATGAATGAGTCAGAGCCTGGGCCTGGAGGCCTGTGTGGGGCCTATCACTCACTAGCATGTCCTTAAACATGTCATTGAACTACCGTAAGCCTCCATGTCCTCATTTGAAAATCTGTGACAAATACGAGGGACTTGGTGGATTACAGTGAGAATTAAAGGACAGGGACAGTAATCTGTACCTCTTGATGGAAAAAGGCAGTAAAAATGCTTACTGGATACATAGTAAGTGCTTAATAGATGCTAGCCTTCATCAGTGTGACATGCGATGATTTTCCTTCTGTGTTAGGCATGGAATGATTCTCCCTTACTATGTTGGGGGCAGGGAGCAAGTCCTGCTACAGAATGGGCACCTCACCTTTGTTGAACACTTTGGGGTTCAGTTGCTATTCCAGTGCTGACTGAGGCAAAGGAGCCAGTCCCCAAGGTGGGGAGGGGGGCTGTTGATGTCATGGGGGTGGACTTAGCTTTGTAGGATCCCCAGAGCTGAGCAAGTCCAGCAAAGAGGGCCTTGTACCAGTGCCAAGTATCCAACCTGCAGTGTGTGCCCTGCTTTCACAGCCGGGTAGTTTAACACTGCTCACTTGCCAACATGCTAATGAGGGGCTAATCCATCATGTAGCACCAGGATTTACCAACTGCATGCAGGGGAGCAGGAGGGAAGGGTGGTGCACTACCCTGGGTTTTGTGGTAGAGGGACATAATTAACGAGGAGTCCTCCAAAGGGGCTAATCCAGCTGAGAAAGTAGCCCCACGTACTCTCTGAGGGCCGGGGTGTGCTTATGGAATGGAACAGGCTAGATACATCTAAACACAGTATCAGGGGAAAATACTTGGCTGGAAGATGTAAGAAGGAATCACAGACAGCCTCCTTCCCAGGGGTAGAGGGAAAAAAATCTGGGTTTCACTCCTGGGTGGCTCCCTGTTCTCTCATGTAGGCCATGGACTGAGCTGAGAGCTGCAGCCACCCAAGAGTCAGCTCACTCCCAACGTTTTCATGTTCCAGCCTTGTTCACTCTGGGCAGGGAGACAAGTAGAGTTTCACTTCAAGTTTGAATAGATTCATTATGGGTCCTGTTATAAGGGATGGCTTTCCGTAAGAGAGAGAGAAAGAGACCAAGACCGGGACCTTGGAAGAAGACACAGATGACCAAAGAGGTAGCAGGAATCCTAGAAACTGGCTGCTGCATCAGTCTTGCCTGGCTGATGATGGACAGCTTCTCTGTGGAAGAAGGCCCCAACCACAGACTAAGGAGGAGTTCTGTCTATCAGTGAGGCTCCCTGAACACTGGAAAGCAAAGGCTTAGATTCACCAACCAGGAAGGAAAGGGAAAGTGAGAAAGATGGATCATGGAACACTGAATCTGAGTCCCTGGCCTGGGCTCCAGAGCCTGCGCTCATGCACCCCCTAGTAAGTCTCTGTAGCCGAGTTGATAACGACCCCGTCCTGAGCCAATGTTGTCAATGTGAAGACAATGACTGCCAAGCACTTTCACAAACCTGGCTCCCTTACTCCTCCCATGAGCCTGTGAGGTGAGAATGTTTACTTGCCTTGCTGGATAGACCAGGTTGTGGGCTCACAGTTGTTCAGAGGCTCCCCTAAGGAGCACAGCTCACAGGTAGGAAAATCCAGAATGGGATGCCCTGAAGTCTCCACAGATTTTTACATTCTTTCCAGGGCACCACAGAAATACTCTTTGCTTTAGCCTTGATGTCATCACAACTCTGCATAGAACATCCAGCCACCAGACAACACGCTGGAGCAGGCATTGTCCCTCTTCCTCTTGGCCTATGGGTGTCTAGGCTACCCCAGTGCCCCATCTTGCCTCAATGAGATATTTCTCTCTGCCCAGAGACTGGCCATCCATCCTCATGGGCCTATCTTGCTTTCCCTCCTCCACCATCCATTTCCCCCATCGGGTCTCCATCTTAATTTTACTCATTTGATTTATTAGTGTCTAAGTGGCAGAGTCATCCTGGTCAGCATGGCCAATCAATTCTAGGGTTTAATTCAGTTTTTCCTGATTGGGTCTCTGGTCTCTGTCTTTCTGCTCACCAAAATCAATACTTTAACCTTGGGCTTCAAAGTCAGACCCATCTGCAGGGACCCAGCCTAGACACTAGTACTCACTGCTGCAGCCTATATGCGGCAGGCTCCCCTGCTGTGGTCCTGCCACCCTGCCTGAACTAGCCTCATCTGGCCCTGCCACTCCTGCCCTGATCAAACCAAAACCAGAAGCTCCCCATCACCTCCTGGCAGGTCCTGGCTATTCCTCCATTCTGCCATTGCTGCCAGTCCTAAGAGACTATGATCGACATCCCAGAGTTCAAGATAAAACACCTAGGACCACAATCCACACGTCCTCTTGCCACCACTCTGGCTGTAGACAGAGACAGAACTCCCCAGGCCTCTACTCCCTCATCTGTAAATGGTTGTGTGGTAGCTGATACTGATTGATTGCCAACTTGGCCAGAACTAGAGGCAAACCTAGAAGGCAAACTAGTCATCTAGAAGGAAAACCTCCATCTGTGGGGGATTTCTAGACTGGGTTAACTGAGGTTGGAAGACTCTACCTAAAGGGAGGCAACTACATTCCACGGGCTGGGGTTCTGAACTGAATAGAAAGGAAAGAGAGAAGTGAGCACAAGTGTTTATCTCTCTGCTTCCTGCATGTGAGCCGCTGCCGCGTGTGAGCCACTGCCTGCCACGTGTGAGCCGCTGCTGCCTGTGAGCCGCTGCTGGGTGTGAGCAGTTGCCATGTGCGAGCCGCTGCCGTGTGTGAACAATTGCCACATGTGAGCCACTGCCATGTGTGAGCCACTGACACATGTGAGCAGCCACCTCACACTCCTGCAACTGTGCTTTCCCTGCATGATGCTCTGTACCCTCAAACCGTGAGTCAAAATAACCCTGCCTTTTCTCAGCCGTATTTGTCAGATGTTTTGTCATAGCATGAGAACAGTCTCTAGTACAGGATGGGATGCAAAGGAGGAAAGGGCAGGACAGCCCAACCGGGCGTGGTCACCTGCTGTTCACATGCCACCACCTTGTCTTCCCATGGCCCTGGGTTTCAGAAATCCACCTTGCTTTACCCTGTCCTTCAGTCTGAGCTGCCCTGACCTGTCTCACTTCCTTGGTGGACTTCATGCCTTCCACAGCCAGCTGCTGCCTCTCCAGCCTCTGGTATTTCTCCATAGTGCCACACCCAGAGGGAGCCCTCCAGGGAATGCCAGCTTACCTCTCCCAGTGGCTACACACATTGGGGTCTTCAGGGTTCAGAGTGAGGGCGGCTTGCAGAAGGGAGGCGACAAGGAGGCCCACCATGGACGGCGCCATCAGGCCCTGTGTGAGAGAACAGAGAAGAAAGCGGCTTACTCAGACTTCGTGTTGCAGCCTCTGGTGCTAAGACCGATCCTCCCTCAAAGTGGATGAAGAGACACTAAACAGGCCGGGATTCCCACAGCTGCCACACAGTAATGAGCGCTGGAATTTCACATTATTGACTAACGTGGAGACAGCTCTGAGTAACTGAAGAGGGGAGTCTTGAGTCACGGATCCAAGATCTCCCCAGGAAGAGGCCCACATGCAATACATAGGCTAAAGTTTCTCCGTGTTCAGAGCACCACCCTGTCCCTCAGCCCCAAGTCTATCCTTGACACAGAAACTTGGATCTGGCCATTGTAGAGTCAAGGCTCTTCCCTCTCCCTCCTCCTCATCATCTGGTAAGGCTGGGTAATCCCATCACCTCCTGCTCCTCCTATGCCAAAAAAGAGAAGTGACATAACTGTGTGGCCCACAGGGGCACTGAACTGAGTGAGACAGCACTTCTGAGCATGCTGGGCACCAGCCACCCGGAACACTAGGCCTCTGCTTCTCTTTCCTCCTCCAGGATACCAGTTCCTTGGTGTCACCAAATAGCACTCCCACTGTGAGAAAAGGGGCTGGGACAGTTGGATAACTGGCTTTAAGGAAGTGATGGGCCAGGTATCAAGGCCCCTGGAGTATCACTGAACAGTAAGTACTTAATGCGGCTACACAGTTCCAACTACCTTGTCTCCTAAATAAGAGATCCCCAATACAGAGCTGCTTAAGGAGGAAGGAGAGTGAGCCATGTGGGGGGGCAAGGATGAGTGGCCCCTGTCCTTACTCTCCAAGACCTTATCCTCCTACACTACAGCTCTAGAGAATGCCTTCTAGTCTAAATGTTCCCACCTGATAGGCCATTGACCTTGGAGACACAGGGCAGTGAGGACACATCCAAAGGGGCTGGACCCCATGAGCCCCAGTGTCCTCTGTGAGCTGACCCAACACCGTGACTCACGGCAGAGGTGCTAGTATGATTTATTTAAAGGTTTTAATGAATCCAGGGCAGCTTTTCTTTTCAACCATTGACACTAAAAGAAATACAGTTTCCATTAAGCAGGGCTGAGGGTGTTCTGGAAAACATTTTGACATTGGAAATCAGTCCCCAGATTTGAAATGGTTGGGTAGCTAGCCCACAGGCGCTACGTTCTTAGATGAGGACCATTTATCCTCCTTGGGAGACAAACAAGCATGGCATGTATTTACACACATCTCCAGACATGGTACTCCATGCGGCCCTCTTCTCCTAGATGCTTAACTGTTCTGCTCCCACCTCAGGCATTTCTAGTTAAATCCTTTCTTTAGAAACTCCCCCAACTACAAGCAAATCATCACAAATTCTACATAACCATGGGATCTAAATGAATAACTAATGAGGTTGTACTGTCTCCGTACCTTTTGGTAATCACCCAGCTAAGTGCAGATTTAGCCAGACATCAAGGGCATCTACAGATCCCTTGCGGGCAGGAAGGGTGACCCTGCCGCTTCTCTATAAATTGGCTGAGTCTAAGAAGTGCAGCTACTCTCCTAGTCCCCCACCCTCTTCCCTCTCTGGTTTAGCAGCTGAGACTCAGCAACCACCACACACAGCCTAGAATCCACATAGCATGGCTTGAGGGTGACGGCCAATGTCAGCCATCCATCCTACCACTCCGTTCTCCACTAGGAGATCAAGTAGATTCAGAACGGGACACCTAGTGCTGGGGAGAGTTGGAGAGTCAGGAGGGACGGAAACATCTTTTTCCATGGAGGGCTGAGCTAGGCATCTAGGAAGAATGAATGATATGCACAGAACTCAGGAAGGTAGGTGAGTCTTGAATGACCACTACAGAGTGTCTTGTCCCTGTTTCCCATGTGGCCCTAATATATGCTTGGGCAGGTCCTGTTAGTTTCAGCATCCTCCTCCAAAGGACCTGAGATGGCACCTTTAAATTTAGTAGGCTTTGGATATCAAAGGAGTGGGCCCAAGACGAGAGGATGGAGCCATAGCGAGTGGAAGGGTTCCTTGGATCATAGCCATCATAGGGAAGTTAAGAAGCCTTCACTAAGCTGGGAGTGGTGGTACACGCCTTTAATCACAGCACTTGGGAGGCAGAGGCAGGTGGACCTCTGAGTTCTAGTCCAGCCTGGTCTACAGAGCTAGTTTCTAGACAGCTGGGGCTACACAGAGAAATTCTGTCTTGAAAAACACAGTAACAACAAAGTCTTCATTAGAGCTTTTCTTGCTTTGTCGGGTCTGAATGGCTCAGTGTAGGGGACTCTTAACTGGCAAGACTCCCTGGAGACTGACCATGGCAGAAAAGGTGATGGTTGTCTGGATGGGCACACTGGAAAAGGAGATGGATGGAGTGGGAAAATGGTACTCAGACTGACAGTCTGAGCCTGAAACGTCAAGTCTCTATCCAGGGTCATGTCCAGCTCTGGTGGAAGTAGGGAGAGAAGGATGTCCGACATTAGGGGGTAATGATGATGCCTCTCAGACCCCCTAACACTCAGACTCTTCCTGGAACCTGGCCAAGCTTGAGATGTATCCTGGGCTGTGAGTATGGCTCAACACTACATCAGTTGCATTGTGTGTGCAAGACCTTGAGTTCCATTGCCAGCACTAAAACCGACCAGCCAGCCAGCCAGTCAATCAATCAAGACCCTACAGAGCTATCTTAGTGAGAGTGCTTGCTGCATAAGCATAAGGACCTAAGTTTGGATCCCAGCACCAGGTGCGACTGCAAGCACCAGGGACCCCTGCACCAGGAGGGGTGGAGACAGGAGGATCACTGAGGCTTGATGGTTGCAAGTCTAGTTCTGGATTCACTGAGAGACTCTGAATCAAGGGGATAAGGGGGAGAGTTATAGAACAGGATGTCTGATGTCCTCTTTTGGCCTCTGAACATATGGGTATGCGATCCTGTACACAGACACAGACAGACGGACAGAAAGACAGTCTCCCTCTCTATCTCTCTCCTCTTTTTATCAGGCTAGGCTTCCTCACTCCTGGTCTACCTCCCCCTGGGCCTGCTCTTCATCTTCAGCACCATCTACTACCCAGCAGGGCTTGACAAAGGTCAGGACCATTGATAATATCCATATTAGCCTCCAGACAGTCACAGCAGAGGCTCCATGCTCCAGTGTGGTCACCTGCCTCCCCTGCTGTCATCCTAGAATGCGTCCTTTATCTTTCTGATGTGTTGTAAGCAATCAGTGGTGGGAGAGAGAGCCCTACCTCCACTTCAGGGACTGACTCTCAAACAACAATATCGCCTTATCTCTGACACTACAGTTGAGAAGACAGAAAAGCATGGGGGGGAACACGACACCTGTCACCATGTCAGAACAACTCCTGTCCAGTCACTTTAGTGGGACTTCCCAGGAGCTCTCGGGAAGCACCTGAACCAAAGACATATGCTTATGAGATGACCAAGGGACAATCAATCCTGCCACCGTGGTTATTAGATGACTCCATTTGGAGTGACAGAGGTTAACATATCAGGCACCATCAGGGCATTAATAATTAAATAAGAAAATGACCCAGGATCATTTCCGAGGGAGAGTAGTGTAAATAAGTCAGCTGGCTTCTTCCCTCTGTCCCTTCTCCCTGCATGCTAAGAGGCAGAGAGAGGAGCTGGGTTCCAGAGTTAGGGAAGCCCTCCTGCTTCAGAGTGTGGAAGGCATTGTCTCTGATGAATGGAGAGGCAGAGAGGTAGCCAGGCGGTGTGACTCACACCTGCCAGTGGGGTCTAATCAGTTCATGTCCCTGCCATGGCTTAAATTAAAGAAGGCCCCTGTTGCACCTGCCTATGTCTGAAAACCCAAAGAAACCTCACGAGTTGGCTGAGGCCCACTGAACAAGATCGAGAGCAGCAAGTAGAGGGCCTGGGAAAGCCTGGGTGGAGTAAACCAGACTTGGGATGGGTAGAGCATAGAAAAATGGAGGAAGATGCACACACTGGGGTGTGGAGGCAGATGCAGCAGGTGGCATTGACAGAGCCAGGAGGGAGAAGCTTGCACAGTGGCCGAATAGAAGTGTTGGGGAGTGTTTTACAGCTTACAGGGAGAGTAGAGTCCTGTGAGAATGTGACAGAAATGTCTCAGGTAAAGGCTCTCAAGAGTTGATAATCTCAGCAGCCTGCTGAGTCTTTATCTGCAGGAGCCACAGTGCATGGTAGATCAGCACAAACCTCAAGCTCTGAAGGGACCTAAGGAGAGAGAGACCTTTCTAGTGGCACAGTTGGCTGGGTGAGTAGAGCTTCTTACGACCCCAATGTGAGAGACTTCGCTTCTCTTATTCACCGTCAAGTTAACCAGGAGGCCTGAATCATGCCAGTTCATTGGTTTGTTCCAACTCTTCAGGACCTTCTAGGTTGCCACTGGGTATCTTAAGAGACACTGATCTTGGGCAAGGGATGTGGCTCGGTCTGTGGAGTGTCTGCTTATCGTGTATCAAGAACTAGACTCGTTCCCCAGCACTGCACAGATTGAACATGGTGGTGCTAATCCCTGCATTTAGGAAGCAAAGGCAGAAGATCAGAGGTTCAAAGTCATCTTCAACAACATATTAAGTTCAAGGTCAGCCAAATATATATGAAGCTCTTAGAGAGAGACAGAGACAGAAATACATAGAGAAAGACCAAAACATGGACCTTATAGCAAAGGAACCCCTCATCCCTACCCAAGGAGGTCTGGCCTAGGTTGCCCATGCAGACTGAGCCAACTTTGGCAATGTGGGCATCCTCAGGACGCCTCTGTTCTATCTTTAGTTTGACTCAAGCCAGCACCTGTGGAGTCCAGACTGTCCCACACCTGGCCAGGCACCAGGGGCTCTCTTAGCCAATGTGCATAAACTAGAACAGAGAGGAGACAGACAGATGGCCCAGGGACCTGTTGCTACAAAGTTCATCTGCACAAAACTCCTACAGCCTGCTTCATCTCTCCTACCTGCCTTATTCAGAAGGTGCTAAAATCTCATACACTGAAGCCAGAGCCGTGTCCCTAGACCATCCTCCTCTGTGTCCCTTCCAGTGAGTTCTTCTTTCTCAACCAATTTGTATTGGCATCAGAAGTGGCAGCGGTCAGACCCCATTTTATGGACCCCCAAACTCATGATCCTCCTGCTTCTACTTCCACAGTGACTGGGACTACTTGGTTTAGGTAGTGACTGGGATTGAACCTAGGGCCTCTGGTATGCTAGGCAGACACTCTACCAACTGAGCTACTCACCAGTACTATTTTATGGACCTTGAAAGAATTCTTCAACTACATCAAAGGGGTTGGAGTGTAATGACTGCATGCATGCAGAGAAACTGGGAAAAAGCATATGCCCTAGTTTGTTTTCTGTTACTTGATAAATCACTCTGGGCCAAAAGCACCTTAGAGAAAAGGGTTTATTTCGCTTACATCTCATTGAGGGAAGTCAGGGCACGAACAAAAGGAGGATATATTCCTGAAGGAACACTGCTTGCTAACTTACTCAGGTTCGTGCTCAGCTAGCTTCCTTATACAGACTCAGGGAATGGCGCCTCCCTCAGTGGACTGAGTCTCCTATCTACTAACAGCCAAAAAAGTCCCCAGGAGATGAACCTGATAAACACAATTACTCAACTGAGAATCCTTTTTAGAAAGTAATTCTAGGCTTTATCAAGTTGACAAATAATGTTAACTAGAACATGGTGCATGAAGACTAACAGTGCTTGTCCTGGTCCTGGATAGGGTAGGGAAAGCACAGACCATGCATTTGGGGTCCCTACAGATGTCACTCCTCCAAAGCTGTTCTTCTGTAACTACCACCCAGACACAGCCTCCTCATTATCTCTAGCCCTAAAAAGCAGTCTTATTTATCTTTTCACCAACCCTTGCCCTTGCCCTTGCCCCATACCAGCAGAACATCCGGGGCAGGCGTTTCCGTCTGCTGCCTTCACGTCTGTGTTTCCAGGCCACAGAGCACGGCCTGCATTGAGAGGGATTCTCAGGTCATCAGCTACTTAACTGAGTCTACAGTCAGCCTCTGTCTCCAATCACCCCAAGCCTTAAGAGCATCCACCTGTCTCATCTGACAGAAGATACAACTCATCCCATGTCATTCTATGAGGAGCACACAGCACACAGGAACACCAGTCTGTTGGCATCGGTTATCGTGAGTGTGATTCAGAGCCCTCTCTGTCGGGGCCTCCCCATCAGCACCGGCACTTGCCTGCTGGGGGAGGCGACACAAGGCAGGCATTGAAGGCTGGTCAATAGCTCACACTGCAAATGAGGACGAATAACCTCCTGAGCCACCCATGAAAAGGCACTTTCAGGACCAATGGCGGCAGAAGCTGGGACTGATTGTGCACGCACCTCACATCCCTCGCAGCATGTGGGTGCAGAGAGAACTCTATCTTCTATTTATAGGGCATACACACACTTCTGCTGTCTTCTGAATAAAGCAGAAAAGCCAAGTTTGTACACAGGAGGCCAGCGCCGAGGTGACTGTCCAGTCTGGCCACCCCTCTCCCTTTCCCTGGCCCTGTTCTCAGTTGCTTCACCATCCCCAGACCTTACTCTGTTTTCCAGGGTCTGAACAGCATGAGACTAGAGATGAAAGGAGGGGCTGCTGTTAGCCTCCTCCGCCCAACACTAAGACAGCTCTGTCTTTGCCCTGAGGAAGCCTCCTGCCCCTAGTAATCCCACCAGGGGCTGACTTTATGTTGATAGCTTTCTAATTTCCCTATACAAAAACAAATAAATGAAACCAAACCTTTAAAAACAAATCCACGTCTCCTAATCTCCAAAAGAGTAAGAGTGTTCCCTTGACCACAGGAGTGTAGAGTCCCTGTGCCAATGTGGCAGCCCTGATAGGTGCCTGCCCCTCAGGATAAATCAGAGGGCCTTGCAGTCCCCTCGCCAGACATGTTAAATGCCTTCCTCCGAAGCTGGGCTCCACCACCCTGATAAATCCTGCTTTCCCCTTGCCTAGGAAGCCTCACACTGCAAATCTCAAGAATGACGCTAGGGAAGCTGCCAAGGACCATTCATCAGAATCGGAAGACTGCCCTGTCCCCTTCATCCCCTGCCCTGCCAAAGGCAAGTAGCCCTGACATCAGCCAGGCTGGAAAGAGAGCATAGCACACCCATGGGACTGAGGAGACATCTCCAAACTAATCAAGTGCTGGCCTCCTGCCCCATTCCAACAGCTCTGGGTTCCGCCCACCCCCAACTCCTTGCTCCCCACTCCCGAGCAGGCAGCCTCATATCTACCCATGGCCTCCAGCCCTGCGAAGATGAAGGCAGAAACTTATCTGTGTTCTCAGACCATCCTATTTCTCACAAAGCAATTATCTCCATATCTCCATCTTTCCATTTCTTTGCAAATCAGGGCACACTCAACCAGTCCAGCTACTCCCCTCACTCCCCACACGCCTGCCCACTGTGTCTGCTTTCTCAGCTGCGAGGTTCTAAGAACCATAGAGAGTCCCTCGTGCCCAGGTACCAAATCGTAGTTCCATCCTCAAAACCTCCCTGCCATGCTATAGACATCCAGGGAATGGGGTCATCCTTGGTGGGTCAGATTCCATTCCTGTTCACTTTTCAAACTTCTCAGAAAAACTTCTCAAACCTAATATGTAACCAATGGACTGAGGCATTGGGTCCTCGAGAGTCATCCATGTGTCTCCAAGATATGACTATGTCATCTGGAAAACAAGCCATAGGGTGTCAAAACTGGCCCAAGGACACCAAGCAGCATCTGCTGCCCAACACTTTATGCCCCAGGAGGGAAAGTGATTTCCTCAGGGATGGGAGGCAGGGAGACTGCAGGGCTCATGTAAGAACAAGAGTCAGCAGGGAGAGTCCAAAGCCTAACAGCCAAAGGACTACATAACCCAGGGAAAACCACTGCCTGCACACCCCCAACACCCCCATCCTCTCCTAGTTTTTTTAGATAGGGTGTCAGGTAGCCCAGGATGACCCCAATGACCTTCAATTTCCATTCCCTTTGCCTTCAATTCTGAGATTACGAGTATGAGCCACCACACCTGGTTTCTGTGGTGCTTGGGATGGAATGCAGCGCTTTGTGCATGCTGGGCAAGCATCCAAACCTGAACCACATCCCAGGCCAGGGTTCATGTTTTCCATGGACTGTGCCACTAACATCACAATGCTCCGAAAGCCACACAGTGAGAGCAGGTGAAATGTTCTGCCCAGAGATGTTCAATGAAATATTCATTTGCTCACGACACATAGCCTCCACTGCTGAGACCCTTGCCGCTCTGTAATTTTGGCTTCCAGGTTTTCTAAGAAGCCAGAAGAAGAAAAATTGTGGATAGTAAAATCTCTTGCTGGAGCACCTGTGCTCAGCTGGGCAAATGTGGGGCTGGTCAGGGTTGATCCTAACAACAGCTATCAAAGTGAGCTCCATCCTTCATCTGTCCATTGAGACACAGTGAACACAGGAGTGACTCCGGCACGGCCCAGCTCCAGAGCCCAAACACCTGCTTGCAGGTGCATGGGAACGCTGGCAAAGGCAGGGGCCTCTGGAAGAGGCTGGCTCAAAGCACCAATGTGTTTTCCCACAAGAAGCCTGGGGCAAGTACAGTGGGAAATAGGACCTTTGCTCTGATTGGTGTTCCATAGCCTGGCATCCCTACTGATCAAGGCCAAAGGCAGGCCAAAAACCAGTCTTAAAGAGGTGTAGCCCTTGAGCAACGTAAATTGTGGTACCCACAGGGGCCTCCGTAAGTCACCTCCAGCATGCCTACTCACATAGCACGAGTATTTAACCCATGGATGAAAAATGTGTGTGGTGGTACACACCTGTGGTTCTAGCGTTTGGTAGGAGGGGTGGCTGAGGCAGGAGGATCACATGAATCCAGGGATCTAAGATCAATCTGGGAGGCATAGAACTCAAAAACAAGAAAAGAAGAAAACGTACGCATCTATAGAGAGAAGCAGAAAGATCTAGAAGCTATAGACAGTGCTTTGTAGGGTCATCACATGGAGGAGGGAGCAGGAAGACTGTTATGGTGGTGTCCTACATTTAGCATGATCATCACAGGCATTGGGGTAGCAAAGATATGTAAAATAATTCACTGTCCACTGACTGACGTGGCTGGAAGATGACCCTGAAGGATCGTGATGTGGGGAATACGGGGGACAAAAGAGCACAAACAGCACCACCACATTCCTGCAGAGTGCCCCTTGCACGTGAACTGGCTGAAGGAGATGTCCCACTCAGCAGTCCTGAGGGACTGCAACCCCTGGGGACACTGGCCCCTTTATGGAGCTCTCCAGGAGGCCCTTGAGGCCGTTTGCTGGCGGGAGCACACCACCTCCAATGGATGACCCAAGTCTTCTCAGTGTGCACATCTGGGCCGTGATTAAGAACATTATGCTATTTCAAAGACCCCAAATGATCAGATGAATGGAAAAATGGATGGTTAATGTAGATTTTTGTCGGCTCTATTCAGGATAACCCGTGGATCAGGTATTCGGATTTTAAAAGAAATATATTGCAGCCCTTTGTTCCCGATGCTGAGGATTTCTGGCTCAGAGCCTAGCCAGGTCAGCCCTGCTGGGCACTTCACCATCACCAAGGCAACAGCCAGCTCCATAAGGCCCAGAATCTCAGGTGGTTCCTGGGTCCCCAACCCCAGTTCTGCATCTCACTAGCTGGGTGGCCTTGGGTGGGTCTCCTAACATCTGGAACCTAAACTTCTTCATCTGGGGATGGGGTAAAAAACAGCTCACTTTGTCAATCTGTTTATTGATTGCTTGTTTAATTTGTTTACATTTTTATTTTATTTACTATTATTAATAGTGTAAGAGAGAAAGATAGGGGGACAGAGTAGACACACATGTGCCACAGCACGCATGTAGAGGTCAGAGGCCAACTTTGGGGAGCTGGTTCTTTCCTTGCACTGTGGATTCCAGGGGTTGAACTCAGGACATAATGCTTGCACAGCAAACATGTTTCTACCCCTGAGCCATGAGCCATCTCACTGGCCCTGGTATTTGTGTGTTTGTTTCTTGAGTTCTTTGCTGTCAGGCATATAACTTGTGAAGACCTTCCTCCATCCTACCAGCTGTCTCTTCACTGACTAACCACTTCCTTTGTGGTATGGAAGCTTTAATTTCATGAGGCCTCATCCATTAGTTGCTTCCTGAGGAGAGATTTTAAATAGGTATATAAGATCATATGTATGTATAACAGGAGAGTAGAGTGAAGGGCTGGAGAAATGGCTCAGCAAGAAAGAAAGCTTGCTGTATAAGCACGAGGAGGACCTGAGTTCAAATCCCCAGAACCCATATAAAATGCCAGACATGGAAGGTTGCATGTACTTATAACCCACTGCCATGGGGAGTGGGTGTTGTGGGAACTCCTTCAGCCAACAGTCTATTATTGGGTGTGGTCTGAGGTACTATATAAGTGTAAACAAAAAGCATTGGGGGGAAGATTTCTGCTGGATTCAGTTCCCAGCTTCCAGCGCACACAGACGACTGCAGATCCCTACCCTTACTGTGAGTTTATCCCCAAATAAATAAACCTTTGTTATATTCCATTCTGGGTTATCATGGAACACTTTGATACGCCTTCAAGTAGGGGGCATAGAGACAGAAGCTGGCTGGCTACCAGCCTAACTCAGGGCTCAGAGAGAGACCTTCTCTAAGAAATAGTGTGGAGAGTGGTGGAGCAGGGCACCTTCTCAGGCCTCCATGCACCTTTGTACACATACACATACTTCCCCCGCCCTGCACATAAAACACAGGGCCAGGAAAGAACTCAGTTGGTGACATGCTTGACTGCAAGCACAAGGTCCTGAGTTCGATATCCAGAACCACGTTTAAAAAAATAAATAAATAAAAATAAAAAACAAACAAAAACCCCAACAAGCTATGCTGGCATAGACTTTTAATCCCAGCACTGGAAAGGCAGGGATGGCCTCTTGCCATGGACTCCAATAAACATGGTGAGTGGCAACTAAGGAACTACAGCTAAGAGTGCCTTCTGGTCTACACACACACACACACACACACACACACACACACACACGCACACGCACACATGCACGTGCGCAAACACACACACACATGTACACATGCACACACACACGTACACAGTACACATGCATGCATATGCTCATACACAAGTAGAAGTAAAATTGTCTAGGGAGACAAAAGGGATTAGCAGAGGGGAGGGGCAAGAAAAGAGAGCAACGAGACTATGGAGGGGGTATCTTTAATATATCAAATATATTTGTATCTTTATATACAAATCTTTCAAATTAATTAATTAAAAAAACTGGTTCATAGGACAAGAAGTCAAGGAAACAAGAGTAGAAGCAGGGCCTGCGAACAGGTGGCTCTAGGCCCCAGCACATGCTCGGGCTGCTCAGTGGCACAGCTCTCCAGAGATAGGGTGTGGGGGCAGGACCCCAGCACTGACAGTCCTAGGGGTTGGCTGAGACTCAGGGCCCAGTGAAGAGCTGCCTCCCTGGGCTGCACCAGGTCTTCTAGAAAGGACAGAACATGCCTCACTGATGCACGGTGGAAGCTAGAGATGATTCCAAGGCTAGACCAGAGGCCAGCTTGGCTATGTCTGACCTGAGCCTTGTGTTCAGGCTACTCACTTGTTGGAGGTATTTGTGACTGAACAATGACCCTGAGCTCTAGTTTCCTAGAGGGTAAACTGCTCTCTCACCTTCTAGAACTTGAGTGTGGACTGACCCAGCCCCATGGTTCCATGGGTCACACGCTATGTCTCTTGTTGCCCCAGGTTTAATTTGCTAAATGGCACACAAGTCCCAGAGTCATTGTGTTCCTGACCTGATTATTCCTTGTTTGTTTCAGTATTTTCCAGGAAATTGTTCATTAAGGCTAAAAGCACCTGCTTACAGTAAGAGGGGCATCATACAAAGGCCTTGTCACGGGTTCCCAGGAAGGACATTAATTAATGAAGGGAAAGCGACCAAACATATTATAAATTAAAGGTCTAAAAAGAAATATCTGACGCTTAGTGGATGATGAGAAAAGGCTGAAATTAAATGTATCTCCAGACCATGGTGGGGTTAAAAAAAGAAATAGGAGGAAAAAATTACAGAAGGTGGCAGAGGTAACGATCTATTTCTGGAGCGACTAGAGCCTGGCTTCCATTAAGAGAATTATAAATCAATTGTGTTTTTGTCTAGGGGCATATACGTGTGCTGTGTGCTTAATTAAAAAGGCTAACACGTCAGGTGGTTCCTTCCGAGGGGTCCATGGAACGATGCTAATGGAGGCGTTTAGGCCCACAAAGAGGTACTCTGGGTTATGAAGAGGAGGTTGGGAGAACTGAGCTGCTGGGTCACTAGTCAGGCCGAGCAGGACTCAGGTCACCCTGAGCATCAGAATGGAGAGAAAATTGAAACCCTATCCCAATTAACTGGAACCTTCCATTAACTGGAAGGTGGCCATATCCACAAGGACCCATCAGATAATGCCACCATCTCAGAGTCATCCAGAACAGCTCTTTTCCTCTCTGAAAAGAAGCACCCAAGGGCTGGGGGTGTAGTTGGTTGTGGGTTTGAGTCCCAGCACCATATAAAACCAGATGCACTGGCACAAGCCTGTATCTCAACACTTGGGAAGAAGAGGATCAAAAGTCCAAGGCCATCTTTGACAGCACTGAGAGGTCAAGGTCCGGCACTGAGAGGTCAAGGTCCGAATGGGATAGAGACTGTCTCAAGGGAGGAGGGTGGAGAAGGGAAGAAAAGAGCAGTTTCCAGAATGTGTTGATCCTCCATTTACTCCACTTCACTTCCCTATTCTCATACCCACTCTGAAGGTCTTACCCTGAAATCATACAAAATGTCCTAAATCCAGAGGGATTTTACTCATGCCAGAAAGAAGGGATTACATACAAAAAGACTTTTGGAAGCTGGTCCCAGAACCACAGAAAACTGCTTAACTTCCAGCTCCACGAAAGAGGCAGAGATTCATGCAGCTCTTCAAGGAAAAGCTAATGCAGGGACAGGTCCTTACCCAATGTCAGCTTTGCTCTGTTGCTTTCTGCTCATTCCCCAGACATCCGTGGATTAACCTTAAAATGCTGAGTCACCAGTAGGTAGAAAAGGGGAAGCTCACGCCAAGACTAACCCTTGCTTCCCCTGTGGTCTAATTCCAAGGTATGCCCACGAATTTCTAAATCTGCCATAATGCGTGTGGGGACTCAGAGAGGTGGGAAGGATGGGAGGCAGGCTTGCTAAACCCTGTAGGCCTCTGACACAGGTCCCTTCAGCTGCGCCAAGGTGGGGAAGAAAAAGACAAGGGCAGGGACAGTGATGGGGAGCAGGAGGGTGGGAACCCTGTTAGCAGGAACAAGGCATGGGTAGCCAGCTAAAAAACTAGAGCTGGAAGTTCAAATTCAAGTGGACACTGGTCACTCCCAGCTCCGAGAATGGCCTTTGTTAGATCCAACCTGGATGTCCATGGAGCCAAAGAACATTCCAGCTATATACCCCAGCCACTGTGTCCCTACCAAATACCAGGGCTAAGGAGGGATGGATGTCTCCTGAAAGCCCGCACCAGGCAAGGCACTGGACTGGAACACGGTCTTCCCCACAACTCTGCGAGGAAGGTATCATAATCTCTACTTCCAGGTGACAGAGTGGAGGCTTCAGGGAGACGTGACATGGGTGAGTTAGGAGCTCGGGACTTCCATCCTGCGTGACCATCATTCTGCTCCCAGAGAGGCCTCCACCTTTTGGGTTTGGTTTGGTTTTGAGCTATTCTCACATAGCCTAGGCTGACTTCAGACTTACCATGTAGCAGTCAATGACCCTGACTTACCATGTAGCAGTCGAGGACCCTGAGTCTCCGATCCCCTGCCTTCACCTCCCACGGGCGGGGCTACAGGTGTGCCCCTCCACTTCTGGTTGATGCAGTGCTGGGAGCTGAACCCAGGGTTCATGTATACTCAGCTCAGCTTAGGTTTTCATATTTCAGACTTGAGCACGTGTGTGTGAGAGAGAAAGAGGAGGAATGGGACCATCTGTGGATTCAAGCCTCCTCCACACTCACAAGATGTGAGCAGAGAAGGGGAGAGACTACATGACTGTGAGAAAAATCCCAGGTCAGACCTCAGAGGACAGGGTCAGGCCAGCCACACGGTCCCATCAATGCTCCATGTTCCATTAGCTGAGAGGAAACCCCTCTCAGCCTGACTAGCATTTGAAGCACAACTGCCCACTAGCTGCTATCTCATGGTGAGGTTTGGCACACGGGGGAACAGGTGTCTGTCGGTTATAGTGCACACCTTGGAGTACACAGGATGGATACACTCTGAACCTGGCTGAGATTTCAAAGTCCCTTTAGCTCTGATTTGAAAGCAGGGAGGACTGACAAACGACCCTCAGCACAGCCTCAGTAGATGAGGACACCCAATGCGCTGGCCCTGCAGGGCTGAACTTACAATGTCCTGTGTGAATTCTTCGCTTGTGTCTCCCCTGGCCTAAAGACTTTCTTTGACAGCCCAGCCCTGTATCAGCGGTGCTCTGTGGAACCACGGAAGGAAATACAGGGTAGTCCCACGGCAAGCCTCCAAGGAGGGTGAGCTGGTACCTGACCCACAGCCCTAGGGCTGGCAGCAGAGAAGCTAATTACTGGCCAGAGATCTGACCATGAAAGGTGAATATAGGGTTCAATATCAAAGCCCGCAGTCCTTATCATCTTCTCTGCTGTCAGAGGATGTGAGGTTTATTGTAGAAAGGGCCAGTTCCTACCCCCAAAGGTAAAGCCTGCATTTCTGCCCCAGGAATAAGTAGGATCCCATCCCTTTCTGGGTCCCAGCCCTTCCTAATTTTGGCATTTATATGTGAGTGTATGTGTCTATACATGTGTGCCACTGTGTTATTCTTCAGACGTGCTCCACCCTGTTTTTGAGACAGGGCCTCTCACTGAGACCTAGACCTGACCAGTTCAGCTAGCCCAACTGACCAGTGAGCCCCAGGATCCTCCTGTCTTCGCCGCCCCAGCATGAGCATTATAAACAGAGACCACTACTTTTTAACATAGGTCCTGGGAATTGTCCTCATGCTTGGACAGCAAGCACTTTACTGTACTGAGCCCTCTACTCAGCCCCCTTCATCACTTTCAACTCTGCCATATGGAACCTCTAAGATGCTGGGGTGTGCAACGCAGCAGTCCCCTCTGCAGGCTCTCCGGAAACATCTCTGCATCTGAAAGGACATATCTAGACAACACAGGCTCCTGGCAGCCTTTGGATCACTCCACAAAGTGTAGATGAGGATAAAATCACCCTAAGGGGAAGGCAGAGGAGACATTTATTTCAAGCCAATTTCACCCACTGTGGAGCAATCACTAACGCCAAATGGTAGAGCTGTGTGCGTATGTGTTGTGGCGTGTCAATACGAGAGAGAGGAGAGGAGGGAGCGCATGTGACTGCCAACCTGGTGCAGCTGCTGGGGGAGGGACTGTGAGGGGACAGAAACTGCTGACGGGGTTGTTCAATGGCCTCCAAGGAGGGCCAGAGCTGAGCACCCAGCCAGGGACTGGGAGAAGCAAGCCAGAGGCAGAGATGCCAGAATCAGATCTCTCTCGCCAGCTGTGTGAGCCTTAAGTTACTGTACCTCTCTGGCTGCTTCTTGAGCAGCAGGAACTTGAATCCCTTTCTCAAGTGCCTGGTCATTTCAGGCTTAAAGGCCTGCATAGATTTCCACCAGGCACAGCACCATGGGAAGATTCCTAACAGATCCTCTGGGCCTCAGTTTACCCATTTATAAAAGGAAGTTGTAGGCTGGTGAGATGGCTCAGGAGGTAAAGGTGCTTGCCACCAAGTCTAGTGGTCTGAGTTCAATCCCCTGGACACATAGCTGAAGAGGAGCACTGACTCCTACAACTGACTTCTGTGCACACCCTATCGCACCATCCCTCCCCCTGAAAATAAACGTCTTAAAGTTTTTCTAAAAGAAGTTGTCTGATAGTGCTGCACGTGAGAGCCACACTAGACCCCAGTGAAGGTCCTTGTGGCTCTCCAAAATGCTTGATGAGTGACATCAGCAAAAGCAGACAGGGGCAGACAGGTCCATTTATCTATCTGACATTGTACCAGCTACCTAGACGCACCTGATTACCAGCCAGTGCTGGTCCACATGCTTGTGGACAAGATCCTATGCTTGCATGGGAGAACTGAAGCTGAGAAACAGAGGCCAGCCAGAGATCAAACAGTGGATAACAGATGGAACTGGTCTTGAACCTAGGTCTTTGGATCCCCTAGTCCAGTTCTGGACCCCCCCTCCCATCATGCAACTGGAAAATGGAGGGGAGGCTCTCAAGCAGTCCCTCCCTGGGTTATATGAGGCCAGGACAGCCCAAGGACTCCAAACAGTGAGGTCCTCAGAGACACTTTGGAGTCTATTACTAGAACCATCCCTGCCCCACAAGGTGACTGCCTCACCAGCCCATCACTGCCTTGCTCCAACGGATCCTTCCTTTCTAGGGCAGAGAGAAGGGCTACCCAGTGGTTGCCAAGTTCTGCCTCCATCTTCCCCACATCTTTCCAGCAAAACTTTATTCTCGTTCTCCACGTAAGTGACTCCTGAAACAGAGCCCCGTATCTCAAGTTTTTAGAAAGAAACTATTTCCCAGAGCTGGGCAGTCACTCCAGATTGCACTCTGCCCTGTAGCCTAGCCCGCAGGCACCCTTTTCCGGTCTCTTGTCTGTAGCCCATCTCCATCTTCCTCTGCAGATGACCGTAACTCATCCATAGCTCCTTGACCCCAGAAGAGCCTACATGTCACAGGCAAGAATGCTGAGGTGAACTCATAAAACAAGAGGTTTCAGGGACAGAAGCCATTAGTGGTCCCTCGGTCTTTCTTCTAGTACCTTGTCTGGCCCCAGGAAGCTGTGCAAGCAAACATGGGGGCTCTTCTATAGACTCTCTATGAGGATACAGGGATACTGGGATACTTGTTTATGGGATGGAGTACCTGCTCCCACCAGCATGCACACATACCAAGCCACAGGACTCACCCTGGCCCAATTTCAAAGTCATTTGAAGCCAGGGGCCTACCTTAAGCTATTAGCGCTAACAGCCTTGGTCCAGATCAATAAGAACCAAATGAATATGAATAGCATAGCATGTAGGCATGGATAGCTAAAGCTCCACAGGGGAATTCTGAGGAGTGGCCAGGGCTGAGAGCCACCCACTAGGATCACTGAGGAAAGCCAGCAACAGGGTGATTTGGCCTTTTCTGTCCTCCTTTCTTGCCACCAAGTACAGGTACCCATGGGCTCCCCTTGCCTGCCAACTCTTTGCTTCTGTTTTGGAGTCACAGGTTCTTCTGCCCTGCCAAAGTGACAACTAGTGACAGAGATGGGGTCCATGAAAGACATCAGTGAGGTTGCTGTCTTCTTAGAAGCTAGCCAGAGCCAAGCGAGGAGGAAGCAGGAATAGCCGAGCCTGCATCTCCCAAGACTAACTGATTACTTTTCCTGGTGCTGTGGCACAATTCCTAATCAAAGACTTTGGAGGGGATGTTTTCTATGGCTCACAGTTCAAAGGCACAGTCCATCATGGCGGAGAAGGCATGGCAGTGGGGCATGAGGCACCTGGCCACCGTTCCTCTACAGTCAGGAAGCAGAGGGAGGTGAAAGCTGGGCTCAGTTCGTGCTCTTCTCTGTATTCAGTCTTGGATCCCAGCCCGGGGAATGGGTCTCTCCTACTCTGTTCAGCTTTTCGAGAGACACTCTTAAAAACACACAAAGGTGTGTTTCCATGGTGATTCCAAATCCAACCAAGTGAACAATGAAGATGAACTCTCATAGACCCTTCCTCAAAGTACCTCTAGATAGCAGCAGACTCAGGGACCAGAAGCTCATACCTTCCTACACCCCTGGGCTGGGACAAGTGCCCCAGGCACCAATATCATCTAAGCCACAACTATAGACACACAAGGCCAACCCTCACCAGTACCCACAGCAGGTGCCTCAGTACCCATGGCAGGTGTCCCAGCACCCACAGCAGGCACCCTAGCGTCCACGAATCTTATAACCCCTCCCTGAAGGCAGGCAACCTGCTCATTCTTCCATCCACCCATCTGACCTCTCACTCTTATAGCTGAGCTCCTGTGGTAAAACAGGCACTGGGGACCCTGACAGCACAGATTAGTCACCATCCCTACCACAGAGATGACCAGTGGGCTTGTCAAGCCCTACCGCTCCATCACTGGCTGTCCTGAGCAATGTCTGAGGCAGAGAGCCCAGAACCCTGTGAGAGGCCATTGTTGTGTGTTCCTCCTGCTCCACAACAGGAAGTAATGTGGGCAGGAGCGTGGCTCACTGCAGAGGTAAGGCCAGAAGCAGCCCCAGGCCTGAGTGCTCAGGGCTCCCACACAGGGTCTTCCTTCTGGCTTTCCCTTCTAACCAGCCCTCAGAGCACTACAGTGAAATTCACCTTAATAAGCACTCATTAGAATATGCTAATGAGGAGGAAGCAGATCTCACAGGCCCTGAAATCCCAAAAGGAAAGGAAGCAAAAAAAAAAAATCAATATTGAATTCTATCTCATTTCAAAGCCACTTTCAAAGTTTCAAAGTGGCTATAAATCCTGCCCTGAACTTGCTATAACGAGGTGCTGCCAGCAGCTCGGACATCAGTGATTAGCAGCTGTCAGGCACTGCCCCTCAGAGCATGTTCCATGGAAAGTCCAAGTGTGTGCAGACTCACCCCCTGTGGGGTAGCGCCCCATCCACACACCTTGTCTGCCTGGGGAGCCAGGGGTGGATTTGTCTCTGAGGGGCTTCACAATACACCTCTGTGAATGCACTTTGGGGACAAGTCCCCTGGTGAGATCAGCCCCAATGTCTGCGGGTAAAACAGGAAGAGCACGGTGCCTTCCTGGGTGCCAGAAAGAGGCCTGGGCAGAGCCATGTGGCTCACGGTCTGAAGTAAGAACCAGCTCTGCAGATGACCGACTGAGGAGCTTGGCACAGAACAGGGGCTCTGCCCCTCACCTGAAGACAGAGAAGGCAATGAAGCCTGCTGTGAGAACTGAGTGACATCATGACACATTAAGAACTCATCAAATGGTGTTGCTATCACTTACTGGGCACAGGGCAGCAGTTCTGGTTTATGCTGCTGTCCCCAGGCTTCTTCACACCCTCATCCCAGCCACCAACAAAAGCCCCAGGGTATTCTCTCATATTCTTCCTAGTTTTCAATTAAAATTGCTGGGCAATTTTGGGAAGTTGATGTAACTTCTCAGATTCTTTTTTATTATTATTATTATTTGTTTGTTTTTGTTTTTAAAGACAGCCTCTTGTAGCCCAGGCTGGCCTTCCACTCACTTCATAGCTGAGGATGACTTTGGGTTTCTGAGCCTCCTGCCTCCATCCCCTGCATGCTAAGACTGCAGGAGTGTGCTGCCTCCATCCCCTGCATGCTAAGACTGCAGGGGTGTGCTGCCATGCACGGTCGGTGCAGTGCTGGAGAGCAAACCCAAGGTCTTGCACCTACCAGGGAAGCACCCTACCAACTGAGCAGCATCCCAGCCCCACTTCTCCACTCAGAACTGCATTCTATAAAGAGCAGTCAGTCATTTCCTCAGACCTACCTTCGGGGTGCTTGGGGTAAGGATCAAAAGATAACGTAAGCGAAAGCGCTTTGAAAGAGACAGGAAACAGTGTGTTGACAGAACTCTCCTCCTTCCACTCCGGTTGGCAGGCTGTTCTGGAAGCTTTGACTTGTGCCCTCTCCTTCCCAGGCCACATGGAATAGTCTCAGCTTCCCAGGAAGGAGTCCACAGTCCTTCCAGATGGCAGAGCCTACAAATGGCAATCTCTCGTCGATGATGATGTCTAACTTGAATCCCTCCTGCTGTCTTCTCGCTCTGCCCCTCAGAGGGAAGCCAGAGGTCACCATTTGGATGGGATAGTTTTTCACATCCAGGAAGGCCCTAGCTGGTATTTGGTCCTACTGGGCATGACTTCCCTGACTCTGACATGTGCATCTTGCTGTTGGAGCTAACATCGCTGAGAGGAATCCATTGCCTCATGTTTCAGCATTGTAGTGTGTCAACTGTTCCAAATCTTGGAATGCTGCCTCTCCACCTCTGTATTTAATTTTCTGCAGATATAGCAGTCTGTGGCTGGCACTGGTTCGGGGGTACACTCAGCAGCTGGTAGGCAGGTGGAGTAGAGGAGGTAGGTTCTCAGCCCTTGGCAAAGGGTACAAGGGCCTGGAGGTGGGCCTCAGCCCTGTGCTCTTGACAAGAGGGAACCTGCTCACTGACACATCCTACCCCTCACTCTCATACGCTCCAAAGACCTGGTATGGTAGTTTGAATGTAGTTGGCCCCCATAATCTCAGGAAGTGGCACTATTAGGAAGTGTGGCTTGTTGAAGTAGGTGTGGCCTTGTTGGAGGAAGTGTGTCACTGTGGGAGCAGGTTTTGAGGTCTCCTATGCTCAGGATACCATCCAGTGTCACAGTCCACTTCCTGTTGCCTTCTGATCAAAATGTAGCCAGAACCACATCTGTCTGCACATCACCATGCTCCCTGACATGATGATAATGGACTAAACCTCTGAAACTGTAAACCAGGCAGGCCCCAGTTAAATGTTTTTCCTTTATAAGAGTTGCCATGGTCATGGTGTCTCTTCACAACAATAGAAACCCTAACTAAGACACCTGCCTTCCATAGAAACCCAGTCCTTACGTGCCCCCCCACCCTGACTGGTGCCTCCTCTCCCACCAGCATCTCCACAATGACTGTGATGGTTAATATGACTGTCAACGTGACAGGATCTAGGATACCCTCAGACGCACCTCTGGGCATGCCTGTGAGAGAGCTTGACTAGCTAATTGAGCTGGGAGAGTCATCCTGAATGTGGGCAGCCCCATTCTGTGAGCTGAGGTCTTGGACTGAATAAAGGACAAGAAGGCAACTGAGCGCCAGCATCCATCTCCTGCTTTCTGAGTGCAGATGCGACGTGACCAGCCGCCTCAAGCACCTGCCACCATGCCTTCCCCACCATGATGGATGGTACCCTCAGACGGTGAGCCCAGCTTCCTTAAAATGCTTTTTGTCAGGTATTTTGGTCACAGTAATGAGAAAAGTAACTAACAGTGGCCCAGCCCAGGGTCCCTGCCCAGGCTCTTGCCCCTCCACCCAGTCATTTATGCCACCGGATATAGGATGGGGTGCGGGCATAGAGCAGAGCAAGTCACAGCCCAGCAGGGAAGACCATGTCAGGGAGGAGACCTGGGTTCCAAGGCCATCACAAGGGAGCCAAAAAGATTTCAACCATGGCAAGGGTTGTGACCAGAGGGAGACAAAAGTGCTGTCCAGGTTCGCAGACACAGGCTCTGAAACAGTGTGGGGATCTTGAGGTACAAGGGTACCCTGAGAGAGGAAGGGTCTTGTTTGTTTGGTTTTTTTCATTTTTTTAATGATGGATACTCATGAACTATTTGGCGAATTGAGAATATTGTGGGAGACCACTGCATCAGCTCTAAGCATGCGAAGGCTATCTTCTTGTCATAACTACGGAACAATACAGTATGTTGATTATTTACATATCCTGGAATTGCGTTAGGTAGCTTAGGTAACCTAATGGTGGTTTATTGCTTATAGGAAAGCTAGGTACAGTTTGGGATGCCTGTAATCCCAACACTCAGGCATCTGAGGCAGGGGAATTGTTAGGAGTTGAAGGATGGCCATGTTTATAGAGTAATATTCTGTCTCAAGACTAAAGGGAAAGATGAAGGAGGGGGAAAGAAGGGGAAAGGGAATGGAGGCAAGAAAGAAAAAGAGGCATGAAGGAAAAAGAAGATAAAGAAGAGGGAGGGAAGAAGCAAGGGAGGAGGAAGGAAGGAAGAAACAGAGGGAGGAGGGAGAGAGGTAGGAAGGGAGGGAGGGAGGGAGGGAGGGAGGAAGGGAGGGAGGAAGGATGCTATTTAAAAAGCCCTGTTATATAGAGGGACTGGGTCACTCACAGGCTCCTGTATCTATGGGGTGTTGAGAGACAGCAATAGAGCATGCCCGTTTCTATAGAGGAAGCTATTGCTGTGGATGTATGTGTGACTGTATATGCCTAGAGCTCTATGATCTGGAAGGTACTGGCAGCAGTTCCCTGAGAGGGCAGCGCTAAGGGTACCATGGAAAGCAAGACGAAGCTATGAGACAAGCCAAGAGAAAACAGATCTCAAAAACACAACTGAAACCCAAGTAGGATATGATGTCTACATGTGCAATCCCTCACTGGGAGATCCTGGAGCCTCGGTTCACCCATCCACCTTCTGGGCAGTTTCCTCCAAGGCTTTTTGACCAAGGCCGCAGAAAGCCAAAGAAATTAGGAAAAAGGGAAGCGAGTATCTCTTATCTCAAAACACAGCAGCTTACCCCACGTTCACCCCAGAGGTGGAACAGCACCTGGGTCTGGCAAGCATCCCACCATCATGTCCCCCTTACCTCACCCCTGGCAGTCTCCACAGGGACCAAGTTCTAAGGATTGATGGGGTGGGGCTGAGGAGCAGGCAGGTCTGGTGCCAGGTCTAGCTGTCACTCCCTGCTGGAGTCCTAAGTCACTATAGAGCGAGCAAAGGCTGCTGAAGGTAGAGACATCTCCTTAACCCCTTTAGTTCCCTATAACACTCAAACAACACCCGATTCTTGGACATGCTCTGCCACCAAAGAGTGGCAATATCGTGGTCATGTCACCTAAGGTGGAGAGCTCAGACTCAGTGTCCAGTACTGTAGGCAGATGTTGAGACAACCAGACCAGAGAAGGTGGGTGGATGCCACGGGCAGCATGGAGTCCGGAGTCTGCACCCACCTGGAGCAGCCCTTGGGCCATAGGAGCAGGCACTTCCTGGCAAATCACCTTTGCTCAGTGGCATTGTGAACTCTCCAGAAATGTCCCGAAAGCCACTTAGAAGAACCCTCACGGGAGAGGGGGAGATGTCTCAGTGAGTATGGCACAAGGACCTGAGTTCAAATCCCTGTGTTCACATAAAAGTCCTAGCTTGGCAGCACATGTGCCTGTGACCCTGGCGCTGGAAGCAGAAGAGGAAGATCAAAGGGCTTGCTGTGCCATCCTAGCTCCATGGTCAGAGAGGCTGTCTCGAGGCGAAGAGCGATAGAGCAAGATGCCTGATGTCCTCCTCCTCTGGTAGACTGTGTGCATTTGTGCGTGCACACACACACACATACATACACACACACGTGACTTTAAAGGAAATTCCTCCGTCACACACAATGTAAATGAGCTTGATTTCTGATTGTGCCTTGACAGGTGATCTTGACAATCAGCCCCACCATCTCCACTGTCCCTGTCCGTAAATTGGGGACACTGATAGCAGCTGCTTCAGAATTGTCATGAAGGCAGAACAATGAGCCAACTGAGGAGAGTCGCCTAACTGCCACCATGGCAGGTGCCTGTGGATCTCCAGACCCAGCCTGACTTCCCACTCCTGCGTGATCTACCACCAACTGCCTTCCTGAGCCAGACAAACCCTATCCTGCCTATCTCTATTGTCATCATTCAAAACCCAGAACTTACAAAGTGGGAAGCTGTCACGTAATTACAAAGGCTAATCAAAGGATTCAACAATGAGGGCAGGAACGGACCTACTCAGAACCAGAGCCTATTAAAAAACAAGCGATGGTTTGTAATGGTGCCACCAAAGGAAACATACCATCCCAGGAAACGCACCATCCCACAGAGAAGTTTAGAGCTGGATAGAAGGGTCACACAGGACGCTTGCTGTCCCCCCACCACCACGGTGCCCCCTTCACCCCCAGGAGTTTAATCACCCACCCACCACAGAGCTATTCAGAAACAGCATGCAAGGCCCCTCCTCTGCTGCGGCCCCTAGGAAGCTAATTAGCAGCACTGGCTAATTACAGGGCCCCCTTTATACTGTTCCTTGACTCGGCAGAGTTATGGGGAGCCTGGGCCTGGGAAAGGGGCCCCTAGTCTTTCATGTAGCTCTGGTGAGACCTAGCTCCTCCGATCCCTTGGCAAGATGCAGTCCCTCCAGTCCCTGAGCTGGGGCCCTGGCCACCCGTGGGAGGCCAGCAGTTCAAAGCTAGCCTGGCAGGCATGGCGGGTCCATTTGGGATGAGGAATAATTAGGGCATTCCAGACCATCAAAATCAATAACATAATTAACAAATATTGCGCCATTCCTCAGAATCTTGCTAGGAATTACCCTGTCTTTGATCACATAGTGTTCTCTGACTGTTAATGACATGTAATGTTAATTACCAGGGAAGGGGAATGACTCCAGATCAAGACTTCCTTGGAGAATAATTAATTTTTTTTATGAGGAACTGGGAACCTGTAAGGGGGTCCCTCCAATTGTAATGACATTAACTTCAAGAATCCCACCCTTGATCCTCGCTTGCAAGGAAGGCTCTAAACTCCCAGCCAGAGCCCTGGTGTTTGTGGCTCCCATACTCCCGCAGCACTCACAGCACACAGCTGGGAAAACTTGGTGAGAGGATGCACCCACAGACAGAATGGGGCCAGTTCACCCCGGCTTACCCAGCACCTGCCCCCTCTAAGCCGACATGCCTGACACCCATGCGCCCAGTCACAGAGAGGCCCCTTCTCAAGGGGAGAGTGAGGATGTGGGGGCTGGAGTCTTCCAATCAAGGTTCAACTTTGGTTCCGTTTGCCCACGTGCTCCCTGGGCGCTATGTGGCTTCTCCTAGGGCCCCAGTCATTTCATCTGGCAGTCAGCAGCCACCTGTAGGCATGGTGGGAGTAACTGACAGCACCACCCTAGTTGCCCTCCGTGGCAGCATCACTATCACAGGAGTTTCCCACCCCAGCAGTTTAGCACCTGAGCTGAGCCCTGTCCTCTCTCTCCATCCGCAGCGCTCAAGTTCCCCCTCCCGGCCACCTCTCTTGGCATTACTGCAAAAGAGACCTGTCCCCAAGAGCCAAGGACTTTCAGAACTCATCAACGGAGAGGCTTCTCTGGAGAAGAAAGGGAAGGAAAAACCCACATGTTTCAAAGCTCTGCCTGCATCTGCCAACATCTTCTTTATAAATAACCCGGGATTTACCAGCGGTTCCAACACCACGTGCCTCTGACTTAACTGTCATCTAGATGTGGTTATTAGTTTTTATTTACTGGGATTGTGTTTATTTTCCTAGAATGAGAAGCAAAGCACTAGAGGAACATTTTCCACAGAGTGGCCCCTCCAAAATGAGTGTTGGAGCCCTGCCAGAGAAACGCATGCCACCTGGGGTGACAGTCTTTAACAACTGGGTTGGTGAGACAGGCAGGGAATGGCCCAGTTGCCCTGCTGTTGGTTCAGGAAGTGGCCTCCAGGCTAATGCTTTCTCTGTTGGCTTGGGGGGGTCCCCCAAGATGGATTGGGGTCCCAGAGCAGCAGTGCAATGGCAACCAGCATGGAAGTTTTTCATTAGTTTAACAACCATTTTACACACACACACACAAATGCACGCACGCACGCACACGCTCACGCTCACGCTAGCCTCCTGGCTACTCCTACAGGAACTCCCTGCCAAGGTCTTCCCCCAAGGAGCCACAGAGCATAGACAGCCAGCAAGATTCCCTTCAGGGTAAACCCAGGGCCCAATTACAGTCCCAGAGCCAGGATGCTGCAATCTGGGGGCAGGGAGAAGGCTCACTCAGGTGATCTCAGCCAACTCCTGAAAAGACAGATTAGGAAACTGGAACTCACAAGCAGGGCCTTAATGTCAGCAGGGTCAGCCCAAGGATCACCATGCTATGCAGTAGTCAGATGGAGGGAGGCTATCCCAGCGTACCCTCTCCCTGATGTAACTCAGCCTGGGCTTTGTCCCTAAACCGGGGTCAGCTATCCACTTTGCTCTTTATCCCTGAGAAACACCTAAAGGAAACCTCAGTTTAACACATCCCACGCCTGACTCCCTCTCTGCCCACCGGTCCCTCTTCCCCACTCCCCAAATTGACTGAGAAATAGTCTTAATTTTTTCCCTCGTTGCCCACCCCACTTCTCAGCCATCTCTGCTGGCTCTGAATTGAAAACATGTACCAGAGCTCAGCTCTTTCTGTGCCGCTATTGCACTGCTCCCAGCTCCCAGCCATCCCCTGCCCACTGGCACTGCCATCTCCTAGAATTCTGTTTTCACCCTTCTCCCTGCATCTGTGATTTGCCATCATAGCTCAGCAGAGCAAGTAACCAAAATCCCAGCTCAGACTCATTACTGCCTACAGGGCCTGAGAAGCCAGGAGTCGGGGGCCTGTGGCCTGTGTGGCTTGTGACTCTCCTTCCCAGTTCACTGCTGGGAAGTTGGATGGCTCCCTGACCCCATCTTATGACCCCATCTCTGCAAATGACAGTAATACTTTGTGCATAGGTTTACTTGGGGGAGCACATAAGCCTAGAGGCAGGTGAGCAGCTTCTGGCTCCTGACTTAAAGCACTTGTCACTCACAGAGCTGATGGCACTTGGGTCACATACAGCCACATTCCACAGACAAATACAGCACAAATCCCACAACCCACAGGTTGGCATTAGTCCTGTAAGGAAGGAAGAATTATGCTTGATTTCAACTGCAAAGCCCTGCTCCACCAACATCACCCACAGACCCATCAAAGGGTTTTCAAGACCCCCTCACTCCCCAACACCATGCACACAGGAAGAAAGCCCCGGGCAGGGGAGAGGGGAAGAACATCAGCTACCCCATCCGCCATCTCTAGCAGTCCTGGGCCTCGAACGGCATGCCACCTTTGTCCCCATTTCCTTTACTGTCACTAAGAAAAGACATTGTTGGAGGCACCAAAGCAGGACTCCCAGCCCCCTGGCACCTGTCCTGCAGATGCCTGACTGGGGAAGATAAATATAGTTATCATACACAGCAAAGTGAATAACAAAGAGTTTATAGAGCTTTCCATGACAAAGCTGACAAGCCAGGGCCAGCAGCTCTAATCAGTTCCCAGCTGAGCCCAGGAAATCTACAGGCACGCAGCTCTGACCTTTTGGGCCCATTTCTAAAGCGAAGGTTAAAGTTTTAATGTAAAGTAAGATTTTTTTTTAACTCGAAATGAAAGATGGTTATGGAGTTGTACCTACATGCCACCTACCAAGGTGACAATGGGATTTTATTTTCAATTAACAAACAGAAGCACCTGCCTATGCCTCCTCTGTAGTGTTTTGTTCCCAAGGTAAGTCAGCATTTGCTGTGGGACTGTTGAGTTGCCAGCTTACATAGGATGGCTTGCAACGGGGCTGAAAATGCCTGTGGCTGCAGATTCCAAAAATGCCCTTTCCAAAAATTCATTTTCAGAAAAGCACTAGATGTTTAAGAAGTCACTTTTAAGTCCTGCAGCATCTTTATCCCCCAGACCAGAACAACAAAAACAATACAACCAGGGACCTATGCCGTCCTGAATGGGTACCACCACAAATATGCAGTCAGTGGTCAGGTCAGAAGCTCTGTTTGGTGGGTGGAGCTACAGCTCAGTTGGGGTGTTTGCCTAACATGCACAAACCTCTAGGTTGGATCCCCAGCATCACATATAAGTGTATCCATGACACCAGGGATTGAGAAGTAAAAGAAAGAAGTTGAAGGTCATTCCCAGCTACACAGTAAATATAAAATACAAATGATCTTGGTAGAGAACAAGAGTCAACCATTTAGAAATTTTCCTTTTCCAAAGGGTAGCTAGCCCCCTTTCCTCATGAAATGGAAATAATCTAGATTTGACTTCAGTGCAGAGCCTGTCCAGGCTGAAAATGGAGCTGGGGTAGCTGGAGTCAACAATAGTTGCTCGTGACAAGCACAGATGGCCCTCTGATCACCCAAAGCCTCATGGGGAGACAGGTCTGTAGGTACCCTACCCAACTGATGGCATTTCATAGGGATGCAAGCCAAGACTCGGGGCCAGGCACGGGGAAAGCACAGGCTCCTCCATTCTGACCAGGAACTCCTCAGAAAAATCATCAACTCCCAACTGTTTACTTCGTCTTTGGTGCCTGAATCCCCCACACAGGGGCCTGTTTCCGTCACACCCACATCTTCCCACATGAACACACATCTTTAAACAAACCAAACAACTAGCTCCCAGTTCCAACTAACTGAACCGTTTCTGAGTGTCTCTGGGTGCTTTGCTCTCTGATTTCTGGACAAGTCTGCTTTGAGCTCTCTGAGAAGACTTTCAAGGACAACCTGAAACCACCACCACCACCACCCAGCCTTGAGCGGGATTCCAATTCGGGCAAATCACTCTCCTATGTGTTTGGGCAAAGCCAGAGCAATAGTGATAAAGTCAGGGGGTGGAAGTGATCTCATTTGAGGTTCCTGAGCCTTCCCAAGTGGCTGCCACCTCCATGGTCTAGATGAGGAAGGTGAAACTCACATGGCTGAGATCTACTCTAAGTCTACAGACACAGATCTGAGGCTGGGAGACCTAAGGCCCCATGGTCCTCCCACAATGACAAGTCTCCATGTCCCGGTGTACAAAGTTGCCTTATAGTGCTCCAGCCCTGGTCACAGCCTCTTCGAGAACAGGGCCAGAGCCCTGGATCTAGGAATCTAGAATTCACAAACTCTGGCAAGGTGTGAGCCTCAGAGTCCTGTCTTCCCCATCATGGCCCACGTCTAGTGATGCAGTTAGCCATGGTGTCCATCCTGATCCATTGTCTTTCTAATTTTCCTCAGGAGTCCTGGAGCCCAGGGAGAAACCAAATCCCTGGGAAGGAAAGGCCCTCCCTGATCCTGAGGGCTGGCTGGTCCTGGCCCAGGGCACTCGTCACCGCAAACGCTCTCTGCACATATGGTCACTGTGTTAGAACACCAGCCACTCAGTGACCTGGAGGTTCATGGAAGGACATGGAGATCAGAGGGGCCAAGATGGCTTACACGGTAGACACTGGGACCAACCTTAGGACAAGATTGGGGTGCAATAGAATGTTCTGGGGATCTCTCAGGAAACGCTAAGGAACTCTCTTAGAACCTCTTAGGATCTGCTTAGGACATGGAGGCCCATGGCCAGAAGGACTACAGGATCTCCCTGTGAGGCTGGAGTCTAGAAAGTCAGTCAGAATGGCTGGTGAGGACCTGAGAGATGGTGTGTGCTGTGGGTCCTGGATCTGACTAGGATCTCCTTGGAGAGGGGTGCCTCAGACAGCACAACTCTTCCAGATGAGGAAACATGGGGCAGCTCAGATGCCATCCATAGACATCTCCTGTGACAAAGTCACTACACCTCTACACTGCCTTTATGCTAATAGAACTCCTCCTTAATCACACGACCAGGAGGAGGCCCAAAGGGTGAGATAAGACAGGTGCCCTTGTCCCCTGTGGATCATGACTGCTATGGGGTAGACATGTCCCTGTTCTGGCAGCGAAGGGAGATGCTGACGAGGAAGGGTATTCTCTCTTTGTTTAAGAGAGCCGTTTGAGGAAAACCCTCCCACCTCTTCCTCCCTGGAAACATGGATGTGACATACAAGTGGCACTAGCCACTTGGTAACCATGAGGCAACATCAAACATCCCAAGGCTGGTCGGCAGCTCCGTGGTACAGTGTTTGTGTAGCAATAAATAAACATGCAAGTAACAATGACAGGACCAGCGGAGAAAAGGCCAGGTCTCACCAGCATCAGATACTTGGTCTCTGGGAAGCTTCCCACAGGAGAAGCAAGAACCCTGTTTGTTTAAACCAGTGGATACTTGTTCCCTTAGCTTTCTGCTAAAGTCAATGTGGGTATTTTGAAAAGGACTTTATTTAGTAAACATTTGTGAGGCATCTGCTATGCACTAAGGGCACATACACATATACACACTTGTACCCTAGAGACACTAACAGTCTAGTGGGGCTGAGGAGACAATCAAGAAAATATGTGGGTAGGGCCTGAGGGTGTAACTCTGTAGAGTGCTTGCCTAGCAAGTTCAAGGTTCCACCCTCAGCTCAGGCGAAACTGGGTGTGGTGGTGTATGCACGTAATCCCAGCATTAGGGTGTGTGGAAACAGGAAGATCAGAAGTTCAAGGTCATCCTCAGCTATGTAGAGAGTTGGGGCAAGCCTGGTCTACATGAGATCCTGTCTTCAAGCATGAAGGAAGGAAAAAAGGAAAGTAGGGAAGAAGGAAGAAGGGAGCAAGGGAAGGAGGGAGAGAGAGAGAGAGGAAATATTGATTGATTTATCATTACTTATGCTTAGGGCCATTGTTTAAAAAAGGCAAAAAGGGGGGAGTGAAGGTCTGAAGGAAGAAAAGGCTGCAGCATGAAGCAATGATTCTGGAAGCTTCACTGGGGTGGGGGAGGAGATCTGAGCAGAGGAGACAGGTGGAGCTGCAGGAGCTGGGAGAGCCACAATAGGTGGGGAATGAGTCTAAGACCCCTAGCTCATCCTCAGCCAAAGGGCATGAGCCTCCTTTTCAAAGGCTCATGGGACACCCAGAGAGTAACTCACAGGGTCCTTAATCACAGGAAGTAAGACAGGCTGGATGAGGACCTCTGAAGCCCCAGGCAAAGTGAAGAAGACAGCACTCCACAGGAGGCAGCAGGGTACTAGACCAGACCACCAGGGGATGCCAGAATCCAAGTCAAAGGGATTCCAGCAAACTGACATTCACTGGAGACACGGGCCACCTGGGTATTCTCTCTGAGGGTATTCTGAGTTGACCTCTCTGAGGAAATAATGCTAAGCCTCATTCCCTTCCCCTCAGATCCACAGTGAGCACCTGAGATGGTTCTGGTCACACAGAAGACAGGCATTATCAGTCAGGGAGATGTACCAGGTCCAGTGGCTGGTTCTGGTCACACAGAAGACAGGCATTATCAGTCAGGGAGATGTACCAGGTCCAGTGGCTGGTTCTGGTCACACAGAAGACAGGCATTATCAGTCAAGTTCCCCGGGCCTCCAGGGGCTCGCAGCAGGAGCAGCAGCTCTACCTGCTAACCTTTGCCACTTTATCCTGGATTACAGAAATACTGGCCTAATAGTGTCTACTCTTCTGCTTTGTTATTGAAGGACATCATCCTACTACGTTACCAAGTCTGGCTTTGAACTACCAAACCTCGTTTCAGCCTTCTGGGTGCTGGATTACATGTGTGCAGCTTTGTGTGTGTGTGTGCACGCATGCATGTGCGGGGGTGTGTTCCTACATGTGCATGCACAGAATCTAAAAGAGGTAACCAGTCCCCCCTGCTCTATCCCCCTCTGTTCTCTTGGTCTTATTCTCTCACTGAACCCAGAGCTGAGCTGGAGGCCAGCAAGCCCCCAGGAATCTTCCTATTTCTGCCCCTTCCATAGTTCTGAGGTTACAGGCATACCCCCATGTTCATGTAGGTGCTAGGGATTGGAACTCAGATCCTAATGGTTGTGCAGCAAACTCTCTTACCACCGAGCTATCTCCCAGCCCTTGTCCTGCTCTCAGCTGCTCTAAGATGGGTTGAAAGCCACTGAATGGACACCCTGATGCACTTAAGACTTGCCATAGACAATGTGGAGAACTTGAAGCAGTGACATGGGGGAACAGAAATGACAACAAGCACTGGGATCATAGGCAGTCACCTTGAGAAGTCATGTCACACCTCTATGGGGACAGTGAGTTTTCAAAAATGTTTTAATTGCATTTATTCACGTGTGTATCTATGTGTGTGCTTGTGTGCATGAAATTCAGAGAACAACCTGCAAGAGCCAGTTCTCTCCTTCCACCATGTGAGAACCAGGATCAAATTGGGGTTGTCAGTTTTATGATTTTTTAAAAATGTTGCAAGATCCTCGGTGGCAGTAGGCAGCAGAA